>PVIH01019341.1:0-35687 GCA_004025045.1 Sigmodon hispidus | reverse complement strand
AGATGTTTAAATCACTTAAGTTCAGATAAGCTTTCTGATTGCCCCAGTGTTTTATGCTATAAAAAGAATTGTAGTTCCCTAATTTTGTTAATAAGCCACCTCTTTCCAGCTACATTTGAATATGGTAATAGATACAATTACATGGTCAGCCCTGATCTGATGCATAAACAAGTTATCTCTATTTGGCCCTGTCCTATTTTTCCAAAAACAGCCTCACATAAAACAGTGACCCTATGCCAAACAACATCTTTTTTTTATGTTAAACTAATTTATCTATTCATGTAATTTTAGAAATTCAGAATGCTTTGAAAACATTTTTCTATTTTTTAAAAGTGGCAGTTTACTTTTATCTTTTTTATTGTAAATAAAGGCATTTTTTTATCCATGTATCCCCTTGTTCAGGCTCCCTTCCCCTTCCTGCCCCTCCCAGTCACTTACTCTTCTCTTCATCAGTTCATCTCCTCCCCAGCAAGGGCAGGAAGTCTGAAGGTCCCAAAGTGGCTTAGTTCAACATCCACTCTAGGCATATCTGCTTTCCTCACCCCCACATCAAGACTGAGTCAGGTGTTTCTCTGGAAAGAACGGGCTCCAAGGTGGCAATCTGAGATGTTTCAGATCCCAAGTTGTTCAGGGGTTGTAGTTTGCAGCTTGGATATGCTAAGCTTTTTGTGTTTAAAGTCTACCAATGAGTGAATACATCCCTGCTTATCTTTCTGTGTGTGTCTCAGGAGGATATTCTCCAAATCCATCCATTTGCCAGCAAATTTTAGGATATCATTTTTTTCTCCTGCTGAGTAGTACTCCATTGTGTAAACGCACCATAGTTTGTTAATCCATTCCTCAGTTGAGAGGCAACTAGGTTGTTTCCAGGCTCTTTCTATTACGAATAATGCTGCTATGAACATAGTTGTGCTAATGCACTGTGCATCTTTAGGGAATATGCCCAGTAGTGGTATTGCTGGGTCTTTGGGGAGATTGATTCCCAGTTTTCTGAGAAACCGCCATACTGCATTCCAGAGTGGCCAAACAAGCTTACACTCCCACCAACAATGGAGGAGTGTTTTCCTTGCTCTACAACCTCTCCAGCATAGGCTGTCATCTGTATCTTTTTAAAAAAAAAAAAAAAAAAACACTTTTATTTATTTATTTAATTATTTGCCTTGGTGTTTGCCTGGAACTGAAACTACAGACAGTTGTGAGCTGCCATGTGGGTGCTGGGAATCGAACTCCGGTCCTCTGGAAGAGCAGATGGTGCTCTTAACCGCTGAGCCATCTCTCCAGCCCCGCCAACACCATTTGTTAAAGATACTATCTTTTTTCCACTGAGTATTTTGGGCCTCTTTGTCTAAGATCAAATGTTCATAGGTTTTTGGGTTTGTGTCAGGATCTTCAATTCTATTCCATTGATCCACAAGTATGTTTTTATGCCAGTACCAATCTGTTTTTAATACTGTAGCTCTATAGTATAACTTGAAGTGAGGGATGCTGATGCCTCCTGAGGTTCTTTTGTTGAGCAAAATTGTTTTGGCAATCCTGGCTTTCCTGTTATTCCAGATGAAATTTAGTATTGTTCTTTCAAGGTCCATAAAATAATGTGTTGGGTTTTTGATGGGAAGTGCATTGAATCTGTAGATTGTTTTTGGTAAGATTGCCATTTTTACTATATAGATCCTACCTATCCAGGAACATGTCAGATCTTTCTATTTTTCTGATAGTGAAGGATGATTTTTATAGCTTGAATCACCACAAAATTATTCTTAAATGATCCTCTGTTTCTCTCCCTATACTTCCAGCTATTATGCAGATACTGTTAAATGTACCCTACTCACCCCTAAAATCATTGCATAGATGCTTTTAAACCCCATTGTATAGATACCAGTCAATCAATGCATGCTGAAGATGATACTGATGTGTTTCTTGTCATGAAAGCATGAGTACATAGGAAAAAAAAGGCTTCTGTTTCCTTTTAACTTTGGTTGGCCAGAGGCAATAGTAACCAGAGGGAGTAGGTGTTCATCTTTCTTAGATTAGGCTTTGTCATCTTCCTTAGCCACTAGCCAGTGCTGCACATTCCCCTTAATCCCAAATTAACAGGTCCCTTAACACTAAGTTAGCCATACCTTTGCCTTGTTGAACTTTCATTTGAGAGAAGTAGAAGGGTATAGTTTGAGTGTCAGGGTAACTGTAGCCTCATAAAGGGAATTTGATGATGTTCATTCTGTTTCTATTTGAACAATTTGAAAAGTATTGGTATTAGTTCTTCTTTGAAATTCTTATATAATTCTGCCCTGAAACTATTTGGCCTTGGGCATTTTTCTTTTCTTTCTCTTTTTTTCAGATTTTAATGACTGCTTCTATTTCCTTAGGAGTTATAGGTCTATTTAAATGGTTTATATCGCAAAATACAACAAAAAAAGAAAATTACAAACCAATGTTGCTAATGAACATTGATGCAAAAACACTCAATAAAATACTGCCAAACTGAATCGAAGAACACTTCAAAAACTTTATCCGTCATGAAAAAGTAGGCTTCATGCCAGAGATGCACGGATGGCTCAACATATGAAAAACTGTCAATTTAATCCACCATATAAACAAACAAAGGAAAAAAAACAGAATCATCTCATTAGATGCTGAAAAAAAAGCCCTTTACAAAATCTAACACCCCTTCATGATAAAGGTCATGGAGACATTAAACATACATGGAACATACCTAAAAATAATACAGACAGTATCAAACTAAATGGAGAGAAACTCAAAATAATTGCTCTAAAATCAGGAACAAGACAAGGCTATTTTCCCCATATATACTCAAAATAGTGCTCTAAGTTTTAGCTAGAGCAAAAAGAAAACA
The DNA here is from genome assembly GCA_004025045.1 of Sigmodon hispidus. NCBI lineage: Eukaryota > Metazoa > Chordata > Mammalia > Rodentia > Cricetidae > Sigmodon > Sigmodon hispidus. The sequence goes on along the minus strand of PVIH01019341.1, from coordinate 32,833 downwards.
AAAGGAGATCAAGCAGATAGTAATTGGAAAGGAATAATTCAAACTATCTCTAATTGCAGATGATATGATAGTATATAGAATTGACCCCAGAAATTCTTTCAATGAACTTCTACAGCTGATAAACACATCCATCTCTCTTATACAGCCACTTTAGAAATCAGAACATTGGGAAGCAATCTATCTCAAGACTTGCAATACCACTCTTGGACATATACCCAAAAGATACTCAATCATGCCACAAGAACATTTGTTCAACTATGTTCATAATAGCATTATTTGTAATAGCCAGAACATGGAAACAACCTAGATGCCCTTCAAACAAAGAATGTATTTTACAAAATATGGTATATTTATACAATGGGATATTACTCAGTTGTAAAAAAAAATGGCATCATAAAATTTGCAAGCAATTAGATAAAACTAGAAAAAAAATTTCTAAGTGAGGTAACCCAGACCCAGAAAGGTAAACATAGTATATGCTCACTCAGAAGTCGATAGTAAATGTAAAGCAAAAAATTAACCAGGCTACAATCCACAAGCCCAGAAAAGCTAGGTAACAAGGAAAATAAGAGCCATGCATGGATTTCCCTAGGAATGATACATAGATAAGATCCCATGGGTAATCTGGTAGCAGGTTAGAGAGAAAGTAATTGAGGATGAGAACACGAGGGATTGGGATTGGGATGGCTGAGTTGGGGTAGGGATGAAGAAAGAAAGCAATGAAAAAGATATCGTGATATGGAGAGCCATTATGGGGTTAGGGAGAATCCTGGTTCTAGAAATCCCCAAGCATTCTCAAGGATAACCCCAGCTAAGATTCCTAGCTATAGTGGAGAGGTAGCCTGAATTGGCCTTCTCCTGTAATCAGATTGATGAGTACACTAATTGTTGTCATAGAACCACCATTCAGTAACTGATGTTAGCAGATTTGAAGATCCACAGCTAAGCAATGGGTTGAGTTCTTGGAGTCCAGTTGAAAAAAAGTGAGAAGAAACTATATGAGCAAGGGGGTCAAGAGCATAATGAGGAATATCACAGAGACAGCTGACCCAAGCTAGTAGGAATTCATGGACTCTGGATTGACAGCTAGGGAACCTTCATGGGAATGAACGAGACCCTCTGAAAATGAGAGACAGTTATATAGCTTGGTCTGGTTGTGGGGCTCCTGGAAGTGGGACCAGGATTTATTCCTAGTGTATAAACTGGCTTTTTGGAACCCATTCCCTGAAGTGGGATACCTTGCTCAGCCTTGACACAGGGGGCAGAGGCTTGTTTCTGCCTCAACCTGGTATGCTAGACTTGGTTGACTCCCCAAGGGAAGCCTTCCCTTCTCTGAGAAGTGAATGTGGGGATGGGTAGGGAGAAAGTAGGGGAAGTGGGAGAAGGAGAGTGAGGAGGAACTGTGGTTGGTATGTAAAATGAAAACAATTAAATTAAAATAGGACTGGTCTCAAACAAAACAGAGCAAAACATTCAAATGATAATAGAAAGTGGAGTCTCGCAAAAAAATGCAATACAAACAACCATGTCACTGAACACTTACTGTTGTCTGCACATGATGTAGGATGTTCAACCTCTTCTGCAGCACCATGTCTGCCTGCATACTGCCATCCATGTCCTACTATGATGATAATGGACTAAACCACTGAAACTATAAGCCAGCCCCAATTAGATGTTTCCTTTATAAGAGTTGCCATGATCATGGTGTCCCTTCATAGCAATAGAAACTCTAAGACAGAAGTTGATAGTAGGGAGTGGGGTATTATTGTGACACCCTCCTTAAAGAATGAAATAACAATGAAGAATAGCAGGAAGGTTCCTTGTAAAAATGATTGCTCTGGGAATCTGCCCAAAGACCACCCTGCCATCATGTTATGGGAGAAGAAAGCTATAGGAAGCAGTGGCTTGTGCTCACTTCATTTCCAATGAGAGAGACTTGAGACTAGAAAGGGGCTTAATCAGTCGCAATAGCCAGAATCCTTACACCTCATGAAATCTCCCTACACTATAGGAAATCTCAAAAAGACACATGTTAGTTTCTTGGAATTTCAATTCTTGAGACAAGGATGCCGCTAAGCATCTTACAATGCACCAGACAACTCCTACAGCAAAGAACAGACCTGCTTATAATGCCAATGGGGCTGAGGCTGAGAATGCCTGCTCTAGACATCAGGAGGCAGACAGCATGAAGAGTGAAAAGTACATGGCGAACTCCATCTCCTCTGTGAATCTCCTTAGGAGTTCAGCTGGCACACTGGTCCTACATACAAATTTCACAAATTACACAGGGAGGTTTGAAATTATAGATCGTAGTAGTTGGACTTTTATTGTTTTGTTTTTCCTTTCAGAAGCCAGCTTTACCAACATTTCTTGTTTAAATCATAGATTTAGGCTGTTAGATTTCCACTTTTACTTTTTTTTAAAAAAAAATTTCCACTCCCTTCTTTTTCAAATTATGTGAATTGCACTACCTTCTTTTTCAAATTATGTGAATTGTATATTATAGGCGAATGTCATGGTACACAAAGGTCATCCCACCAACAGGAGTCTAGAAATTCATTTTAAGGTAACCAGGAACCCTAAAATGACCACTTAAAAATGCCAAACTGCTTCAGAAATCTCATGAAATATGTAGCTATTTTTCTGTGAACCATTTCTCATCAGTATAAAGAAAAAGAAAAGAAAGAAGAAAGGAAGGGAAATTACCATAAGAATTATGCACAGAAATAATATGCATTTTCTGCCTATAATTCCTAAGTGGTTTAACAGGATTATCAGAGATGTGAAAGCTATATCCTTAAAAATATCCATGTGGTTAGTCATTCTCTACCTTAAAGGAATAGACTACAAAAAGTCAGTAAAATTAGTGAGCTTATCTTGGGAGGCACCATGATGACTCCATAACAGATCACTCACTGTGTCCTGGGGCAGTAATGAGTCAAGAATGCTACAGGCCTACAAATCCTGACAGTCTCTCGCTACCACTTCAGCATTTTTATCTGCTAAGAATGTACAGCATCAGCCTTTATATATCAGAAGATGGAGGAAAACTGCAGCTTTCCATTTCAGTTAAGTGTGGGAAGAGTCAGTTACTAGAAACAGGGGATGGATCTCCTTGGATTGTAGCACAAACCACAACTCCTTGACTTTTAAAAGAGTAACGATCCAACTGTGAAGCAGTCTCAGCTGAAACCCCATGAGGTCCAGGGTTCAGTAATTTCAAGGAAATGAATCCCAAGAAGCAGTGGTTAGCTGTCAAAACATCTGTTGTCAAAGCCCAGGGGATGGAAGGAGTGAGGGAGAAAACACCACTGCCAACACCCTGCTAGATCAGAAGGTTCTACAACAGTAATTCCAGTGCAGGGAACTTGAAGCAATTTGTCTGTGGAAGTTTTATTTGGGCACACTCTATGAGTATGAGCCAGGAACCCCAGAGAAAAAAGATGAGGCCAGGAGAAAGGAGACCAAGAAGATTAAGCCTATGATGGCTACTGTTCTATGAGTAAATTGAAGTATGCTAGCTGAGAAAGCCTCAGGGATGGCCACAGACACATCCTCTTTGTGAGGAAGGTGTCCACGACCTCCTCTTTTCCATTTCATATGGTCCTGAGGCAAGGATGTATTAAGAGGAAGACAGGAAAGGTTAAAGAGGCTGTTTCTGTCAGGTCAGTCTCTGCACACAGAATACTTGCATGTAGTTATGGCTACCCTTTTCCGGGTAGGCCTGCACTCAATAGATCCACATCCAGGAATGAACACAAATGGAGAATCACCTCCTCTGTGTATAGACATGAGTTTTGAATCTAGCTGATAATTTTAAAAAATCCAGATTATACTCTACCCTATCATAGACAAATGTACTTCCATAAAAACACAAATGGGAAGCTTCAAATTAAAAGGTTTTACATCTTACACAGTGCCATCCACTGTGACATCACATCATCCCAGAGTCCCATCCATAGCCTCTTCATCCTGCCTTCACTAGAGATCTATGGAGATACCTGAATGCTTTTCCACCTATTCTATGAGTTCTATGTGACCATTCCTCACTATGGCCTCACTTAGAAGCCCTGAAAGCATTCACAGGGATGTTGGAGCAAGGATGCCAGGGTCCCAAGTACCCAACAAGTAGTCTGTACCATGGTTGGTAAACTCTTACAAAGAATCCATGTTATAAATTACTGTACTTACAAGCATTCACACAAGTATATATCACATGTTGAACATATTTTCTCCTATCTTCTGTACTTTCCATTCTCCTTTCCTCCCTTCTTTTAGACCCCACTGTCCCGTTACACAGGTTTGTTTTCATTTTTCTTTTGAAAATATATATGACATCTATTTATTTGTTTTGCATATGTAGAGGTCAGAGACAGTGGTGGGAGTCAGTCCTCTCCTTTTAACATTTGGGTTCTGGGGTTCAAACTCTAGTCATCATACTTGTCAGTCTTTTCTTAGAGAGCCATCTCACCTGCCCAGGTTTATTTCTACTTTCATTTCATATGTATATACATAATTTTATAAATCTATATAGAATCCAGGAACCAAGTAGGAGAGAAAATACATGACATATGTCTTTCAGGGACTGGCTTAATTCACTTCATATGATGATTTCCAGTTGCATCCATATTCTTGCAAATGATAGTTATGCTCTTTGTTACAACTTAAAATGTCAGTGAGTACATAATACTGCATTCTCTTTATTCTCAGCCTCTTTTGATAGACACCTGGGTTGAGTCCATAACTTGGATATTGTGCTGCACTCACCATTGATGCTTGGAATCCTTTAGTTAAATGTCCAGGAGTGGTATAGTGAAGTCATACAAAAGCTCTCTTTTTTAAGAGATATTTTTGCTTTTGGTTTTTGATGTTGGTTAGTTTTATATTTGTTTGTTTCAAAAGCCTTCATACTGTGTTCCATAGAGACTAGCCTTGCCTATAATCCTATCAGCAGGATCCCTTGTATTCACATTTTTGCCAGGTTTTCTTTTAATGTATATTGATGTTTTGTTTGCATGTACATCTATCTGCATATCAGATGAGAGCATCAGATCCAACAGGCATTTTTGAGCCACCATATGTGTGCTGGAAATTTAAATCAGGACCTCTAAAATAGCTGTTGCTCTACCTTCTTTCTCTATCAAAAAAAAATCTACTTCCACTGCCTCAAGAGAAAAGATAACTCAAGTGGAAAAAGAAAACCTACCTTAGGCTTTCTGAAAAGCAGAGCACACAAGTCTGCAGGAGCACATGCCTGTCTCTTCTGGCCCTGAAGGGAGGTGAACTGCCAGAAAACTGAGAAATTTAACTGAGCTTAAGGCAGCATCTTCTGATTTGTGTAGAACTCCAAATGACAGCCAGCTTCACCAATGGTGTGCAACTTCTAGTCATATCTTATTTTTGGATACCAGGGATATTATCTCTCCATGTAACCTGCTCATATCTGCTCTTCACTGTAATATAAGGAATGGGGTACAGGGAATCCATATAGCTACTGCTATGAGTCAAAGAGAAAAACTTCTACCACCAAAACAACTTAGGTGTGTCCTACCTGATGATATTCAATAATGCTACACGAAGATGAGAACTGTCTCCATGCTATGAATTAGAATATCAGAGTCCCCATACATCCATCTTATCTTCCATATGCATGCTGTGACAAATTACAAGATCCTTATGCTTGCCACTTGCTAACAAAACTGAAGGCTTGCCATAATGAACCTGCACACACAATGCAGTGGAAATGCTGAGTGCTCATTAGTCTAGAAGATTGATAGAGATTGTATTGTGGTCATTGGGGAAGAACACAAGCCGTGCTGTGCTGCTTAAATATCTTCTGTACAATCCTCATAGTGGCCTACACATTATGACTTGAAAGTGCTTTTTAAGAAAGTGGAAAATTCCATGATCAAAATAGGAGAAACAGGAGACTTATAAAAATCGCATGTGTTGGTGCATGCTGTGGAAGTGAAAACTCATAGAAAACAGGCAAAAAAAAAAAACCTGAAAGTAGAGCTAACAGCTATCCCTGTATCCTCATACAGTCTGCTTACATATCACTGCCATGTCATTAGTAGGAATGTCAGCTAAAGAAGCAAAGATCTCATTTGTACTCAATACTGTGCCACATCCCACATACTGCAGAAAAACAAAACAAAACATTGATTTGTCTGGAAAAGGTTAAATTATTTGGCAATTTTGGTTCTTTATCTTTTGCTTTAGACATAATCCCATTGTGGACTATAACAAAGAAGATCCTTAATATTTAGGGAAAAATCAGTTCAAGTTTTAAGTAGGTCAGAGATCCATTGTTTTCCTCTAATATTGTGACATAAGCTTGTTGTATGTAAACTCATCATCAACTAAAATCTTCAGAAGATATTCATTCAGAAAGGGTGCTAAGAATGATAATGCAGAATTGGTCAGCTCAGATGATGGTAGATTTTATGAGAAACAGAACGAATGCTTGGTTATACAACTACAAACGTGCTGCTGTTTGATTTCTCAGTGCTGTGGGAAAGCACGATGGATCTCCTTAATCACAGGGAGAAACTGCCTTTAAAATATACATCTATTCATATTCAGGCTCACAGAGAATCTCAAAGTCACATAAGAAGCTTGAAATATAGAGAGAACCTCTAAAAATATTCAAGGAAATGGAACATCATCAAGTGACACTACGCCCTAGCAACCTCTTCTTTTTGCTCAATTTATACCAGATGTCTAACACTCCTCAGAGTGGGGCTCAGAGGTCAAGGATCAATTATTTTGGTAACAATAGAGAGACAACTCAACATGAAAGGTAGGGATATGCTTTCAGTGTAGAAATTTTAACTATTGGGGTAGGCAGTATCATTTTCATTTTTATCACTAGCAAAGTGGATAGTACAGAGAAAGCTTACTTGTTGATGATCCACCTCCCATTTTGCATGCTGTTGTGACTTCTCCAAGGCCTTCTAAGATTCATCAAGCCAGTATCATCAGTATGAATGACCCACTTAAACAAGGCAAGTCCCTTTGATCTCAATTTGAAGCCCAAATTGGTAAATTTCTGGAATGCAGTAAGTCAAACATCAATGCTATACATTGGCACCCTCCCACCCCCAGTGGGCTGAAAAACAAAGTCTGTGTTTTCTCTTGTGGTCATCTTTTTAACAATTATTCCTGTTGTTCAAAAATTTCCCCAAACTTCCCTCCAAACTGAAGGACCCTACCAGGTTTTCTTATGAAGGGTTTTTCTGGAGTAACATCAGAATACTCTTTGGCTTTTGCTTCTGTCTTAAAGAGAAAATCTGATTGGATCACAATCTTTGCATTTATAGGAACATTTACTCCCACATGAAATTCATATACCAGTGAAGCATTACTCATTATGGGAAAGGGGCCCATTTACCAATAACTCACAGACATCACCAGGTACAATCAGACCCAAAAAGGACAACAGGAGTCAGAAAAGAAAACATTGCTTTGATGGCTATTTCAAAAAGCTCTTGCATGACTAGTTCCATAAATACACAAATGAGCCTGTCAACCTCATCTCAATTATTAGACACCCCTGCTGATTCTATCACATTGCTTACCTTGATCTTAAAAGGGGGGACCTAAAAACTCAAGAAACAGAATCAAGGAAGTAAAGTGTGATGAGCTGAAATAATGAGGGTGTAGCAAGAAGGAAGAAAAGAACTTAGATGCTTTTACAATGTTGAAGGCAAAGCTCAACAATGAGTCCACACAAATAACCTCCTACACAATGGACACCAACAACTATCTACTAAGACTTATGAGGTCTTGTGTTCAGAGCATGTTATACTGCATTAGTCATCCATCCTGACAGCTCTGGGGTAATATATGTCTGAGTTTGGGATAACTGTGTAGCTAGGGCCACACATTAGCTTTGCCCTTAAATCCTTTTGACAGGGGGTTCTAGTTGAAGTCTTAAAGCCAAGGTTATCAAATTTTCTGTTGATAGAAAATGTGGAGACTTGCTAGGCTAAATTCATGGTCTCTGACAAAATTATTCAACTGGGCCACTATAGCCATAGGCAGCAATAAGTAAATAAGTATATACCAGTGTGCCAGCAAACTTGGGAAACTGGAAAGAAAATTTGAGTTATAGGTAATTTTTATGTGTTGCAGGTTTGTATTATTTTTCAAATCATGGTAAGCTTTGTAAGAATGCATGTGATACTGTTTACATGACAGTCTCCACACCCCTCCCCCACTCATTATTAAAATCTTAACTCCTAGTTTAATGTTAACTATATCATGAGGGTAAAACCTACAACTACTAGGATTACTGTTCTTATAAAAAAAGAAGCCCAAACAATTATAGGACATTTGCTTTGCATAGTTAAGGCCTACACTTCTTCCTCTAGCATCACAAACCAAATCTCTATTTTCTCCTAGGCTAGGTATGGTAGTTTATTCCTATAATAACAGCCTTGGCTACATAGTAAGGTCCAGGAAAGTGTTAACTATGCAATGAGACTCTATCGCAAAGATAGATAAATAAACAGGCCCCAGAGACTTTCATTAAACCCTAGCCCTTCTGACCACAGGAGGACAGGGTGTGTTATCAGTGAACCAGGAAACAGCCCTCAGCACAAAGCAAGTCTGCCATGCCTTGATCTTGCACAGCGAAAATTTTCAAATTGAAGATTACAAACTTGTTGTGTTTGTAAATTAGTCTGGAATTTTCTGGTAGAGAAGCTTAAAAAGTTTAAAATGCTATGCATTGCCTATAAGCTGCAGTGTAAGTCTGTATGCTATATCATCAGAGAAAAGAAATTCTTCCCTTCACTCTGACCAAGCAGTGACATAAGGAAAGAAATAGTTTTACCATGTGGTACTTCTCAAGATTTCATAGAGAAAACTCATCTAAATGACAGTCCATGTCTTGAGCATCATGAAGCACACATGTACCACACAATGTTTTAGAAATGAAAATGTTCCTTGGAGAATTGTTACTGCTCCCATCTGAGTCCTCCTGTCAAGGCTTGTCATTCTCCTAATTTCCCAGGAGTTGAGAGCTCGTTTCCAAATTTTTAACTTGTCCTGCTTTGTCCTCCTTTTCCTCACTTTTAAACATTTCCTGTGAATCACCTCATTGGACAACTCTGTAAGTGACTTGGGAACAAATCCACATAATGACAATGTTTTAAATCACGCTGCTCCTGTTTGCATTGTATTGTCATGTTAAACACCATAACTATAAGCAACCTACAGGAGAAAATGGTTTATTCATCCTACTACCACCAGATCACAGCTCATCACTGAGGGGAAATCAAGGTAGAAACTCTAGACAGGAACCTGGATGTAGGAACTGAAACAGACATTAGGAAGGAATGCTATCTACTGGCTTGCTTTCTATGGCATCTCAGCTTGCTTTTTAAGGGACCAAGGAACATCTGTCAAAAGGTAACACTACTCACGGTGGGATGGGCCATCCCACATCAATTATTGATCAGGAAAATGAGGGCTAGAGAGATGGTTCAGAGGTTAAAAGCACTGGTGGGTCTTCTTTGTTTGATTCCCAGGACCCATATGGCAGCTCACAATTCTCTATAACTTCAATTCCAGGAACTCAGATATTTTCTTATAGCCTCTACCTCAAGGCATCTGGTAACTATGTGTACCCATCTACACATCAAGGCAAAAAAAAATCCTCATACACATCCCAGACAAATCTGTCATACAGGAGTGGTGAACAGTTTTAAAAAACATAAAATTCAGGAAAAAGTATTATATATAAAAGTAGGCAAAATAAAACTTTTTTACTCTATTCACTTTTTTAAGATCAATCATTCTCAAGCTGAAAATTTTGGAGTGACTATGACACCCTGCATGGATCCCATAACTAAACAGAAAGTACATAGCTTTGTTTGTGTTATGGCAGGAGAAAAAGCATGGGCTGGGGAGCGGGCTCAATTGGTAAAGTGCTTCCTGTGCAAGCTTGAGGACACACAATTGGTCTCCAGAGCCCACTCAAAAGCCTGAGTGTATGTAGGTTTATGCCTGTATTTCCAACACTGATAAGGCAGAGAGGAGCATCTTTAAGTGTTTGCTGGTCAGCCTAGCCTACTAGGTGAACTCCAAGCCTATGAGAGGTAATGTCTCATAGACATGTATACCTAAGGAGATGCCCAAAGTTGTCCCGTGCACATACACTACACCCACAAAAATGACACAATTTAATTTCAAGGAAAGGAATTGATTTCGACTTAATGTGATGAATTCTTAGCATAGAAATAATTCACACGCCATGACATATACAGACATGTCATTTTTTAATCTGCACATGTAACTACAAAAAAGATCATGTCACGTAATGCAGGAAATACTTTATAGAATGCAGCAGACACTGTAATCAAGCTTTCCACCATTCCTCATTTGCCAGATTTTATAACTCCTTTGTTAATTCATAAGGGAGTATTTAAGGGTAATAAAGCTGTGTAGAAAAATTAATTATAACAAGGTTTTGTTGGTATCTTCATGCTTATTCCACTACAGTATCTCTGAAAACTATTTTTCAGCAATTCAATGATTGTATCCAGAGAATATAAAAAATGTGCAAATTATATGTGAAATAGAAAATAGTGCTACATTGTGATCAAATGATAAATAAATAAACAGTATTATCTATAATACTGATTTTTAAATGTGTTTTTAAATTACCATCTAAAGCAGGATAGAGATCATCTTTCAATATTATTTTATGATTATGGGTATTTTACCTCCATGTATATCTATACAGTGTGTACTTGGTGTCTGCAGACATCAGAAAAGGCATCTAGTCGATCCTAGGAACCTAGAGTTACAGATGGTTGTGAGCCACAGTATAGGTGCTGGGAATTGAGCCCAGGTCCTTTGGAAGAGCAGCTAGTTGTCTTGACTGCTAAGCTGTCTATCCCCACAATACATATAAAAAACAAAACCTACTATTACTCTGTTAAAATGGGAAGAGCTTTGATAGTGTTGGTCCTATAGATCATTCAGAATATACCTGTTCATACACACACTCAGCATTGCTGAAGAACAAAGGCTATGGGAGACGCATATAAATACCTGTTCCTATGAACAATGGAGCTTTCCATGCAACAGAACCCCATTGTACTATTTCCCAAGAGGAGCCAAAGTGGTTTCCTGCTCTCTTCAACCATTGGCATACACATTGAAAGGTATAAATCTCAGGACCTGTACTTCTTAGTACATGCACACTGATTCATTTTGTTCTCTCATCTGTCTCTAGAAGTTTAATTTCAAGCACCCTGATTCCTTTTAGTTCTCTTATCTGTTTCTAGAAGTTTGGTTTCAAGCACTGTATCAGCTTTGAGCCACTGTGACAAAATATCTGAGAAAAACAAACATCAAGATGATGTGTTTATTTTGGTTCACAACAGGAATTGTGAACAATAGTCTATAGTCATTTCTTCAAGTTAATTGCATAGCTGTTTCTGCCACTTACTAGGCTGGTTATGAGGCTTTCTATACTGGTAGGAACATGTAACATGAAAGCTCATCACCTGACAAACAACAGGCCCTCAATTAAGATGGGGCTGGGTAGCACCTACAACATTTGAGGGCACACACTCCACAACTTTACTTTCTCTTCCATAAGGCTACCCCTAAATGTTCTACTTTTTCAATAATATTACACAGGGAACTAAGCTTTTCACGTGTGAACTTTTAGATAATATATAAAATCCAAATAGTAATAGGAATAAAATGCTTTAATTGTTGGACCTTAATTTGATGTGCACAAAAATATTTGGAGAGAATTTCAAGGAGAGGTAAATTTTAAAAAACCATTTTAATGGATATTTTTCTATAATGTAGATTAAGAGAAAATTTTACAGAAATGTTAGTAGCATCTAAAGATTCCTTCAGTTTCTGGGTATATAGTCAGGTACGAACATTATATAATACAAAACTGAAGTAGAATATGTTGGCGCTAAGACTTGAAATGGAAATTGAATTGGAAGCATTCCAATGAGCCTTCTTCCCCATGAATATGGAAGGTATTTGTTCAAAATGCTGAGAGCCCTGCTGAAACAGACAAAGCCTGATTGCAACCCTGAAGTGTGATATGAGATGATACTTCTCTGGCAGGAATCTCACTCATGATAGGGATAAATGGAACACAACCAAACACGCTAAATCAGCTCTTTTCTCAAAGCAAAAGAAAGCATGAAGGGACAGAAGATGGTTCACTCTATGCACTGTACAACACAGGAAGGATACAAAATATTCCTTTAAAACATAAAGGCATATCTTCAAATTGTTTTCAGCATGTGTTCCCTTATTACTGTAAGAACATGCCCTGTGTAAGAAATGCCTTTGGGTTGGGCACACAGCTCTGTTGGTAAGGTGCTTGCTTCATAAGCATGAGGACCAGAGTTGGAATCATCATTTAAAAAAGCTAGGCATAACTTTGAACTTGATAGAAAAGAAAGTGGGAAATACACTTCTACAAATTGGCACAGGCCACCACTTCCTAAATATAACACCAGTGGCACAGGCACTAAGACCAACAATCAATAAGTGGGATCTCCTGAAGCTGGGAAGCTTCTGCAAAGCCAAGGACACTGCCAATAGGACAAAACGCCAGCCTACAAAATGGGAAAAGATTTTCACCAACCCTACAAGCGATAGAGGACTGATCTCTAAGATATATAAAGAGCTCAAGAATCTAGAGCCCAAAACCTTGAATAACCCAATCAAAAACTGGGGTACAGATCTAAAAAGGGAATTCTCAGCAGAGGAATTACGAATGGCTGAAAGGCACCTGAAAAAGTGCTCTTCATCTTTAGCCATCAGAGAAATGCAAATCAAAACAACTTTGAGATACCACCTAACACCTGTTAGATTGGTTAAAAATGCAAATCAAAACAACTTTGAGATACCACCTAACACCTGTTAGATTGGTTAAGATAAAAGGCACAGATGACAGCCTATGTTGGAGAGGATGCAGAGCAAAGGGAACACTACTCCATTGTTGGTGGGAGTGTAAGCTTGTTCAGCCACTTTGGAATGCAATATGGCGGTTTCTCAGAAAATTAAGAATCAATCTCCCTAAGGACCCGGCAACACCACTTCTGGGTGTATACTCTAAAGAGACACATTCACACTTCAAAGGTATTAGCTCAACTATGTTCATAGCAGCATTACTTGTAATAGCAAGAACCTGGAAACAACCTAGATGTCCCTCAACTGAAGAATGGATTAACAAACTGTGGTACATCTACACAATGGAATACTACTCAGCAGTAAGAAAAAATGATATCCTAAAATTTGCAGGCAAATGGATGGATTTGGAGAGCATCCTCCTGAGCGAGGTATCACAATCTCAGAAAGATAAGCAGGGGATGTACTCACTCACTAGTGGTCTCTAAACAAACAAACAAGAAAAAAGCCAAGTATGCCCAAGCTGCAAACCACAACCACTGAACAGGTTGGGATCAGAAACACCCTGGACTGACCCTTTGCATCCCACTCCAACTATAGGAATACCTGACTCACTCTTGAGGGAGGGGGGACAAAACTGGATTTGGCCAGAAGTGGAGACTGATCCAAGCATTATTGGGTCAGTGGGACCATAGGACTGTCTGCTCCCTGCCCAGGGAGGGGATGGGGAGTTGCGGAGAAGAAAAAATGACCTGATGTGGTGGGAGGGGGAAGGGACCTTGAATAAGGATATACAGGGATGGAAAAAAAATCAGAGGGAAAGCTGAACACAAAGTAAATATATGTGTAGCAATCTTATTTGCATTATCACCCTTGATAAGCCATGCTTATGATTTTTATCTTCTTTATAGTTATCGTTAACTTCTCAGCATTTTAAATTCATTTTACTGTTTTTCTTGATAAATACAAAATAAATAAATAAAAAGAAGATGAAACAAAAACAAAAACAAAACAAAAAAAAAAGCTAGGCATAAACTAAAGTGAAAGTAACTAAAGAAGGTACCCAACACCTATCTCTTGCCTTCACAAGCACAAAATTACACATGGACTCACATACACATGTGGGCACATATGAGCACACACTGAACATGTGCACACACACACACACACACACACACACACAGAGAGAGAGAGAGAGAGAGAGAGAGAGAGAGAGAGACTAGGCCACACAGTATATATTAATTATAAGGAACAAATGTTCACTCTTGCCTTTCTAATTGGTTTTCTTACTTTTGGCACCACTGACATCTGACATTTAGGACTAGATCATCTTTTTTTATTTAAGCCAATTACACCTTCAAGAAGCCAGGAGTAACCCTCTCACAAGCTGTAATAATCAAGAAGCATCTTTAGACATAACCAAATTCTTTTTCCAGTGGGTAAAAACAATCCTTGCAAAAATAAGGCATACATCAATTCACATTCTAATTACCAAAAATGAAGTAATGATATCTATCAGTGCCACAGTATACTAAGTAGCAAAGACACCCATAACACAGTACTGCTTAAGTCTTGAACATGACATGGTTCTGGGTGTCAGGTGTTTAATTTACAATTAATCTTGCCTTTAAACATTCTTTCTTATCAGATTCTTAGGACATATTCACTTTGGAAAAGAAATATTGTTTTTATCTACATCAATATTTGCCCACACAATTATTGAAAGTATACAAATTCTCTTGCATTTCCCTTTTATAAACTGTGAACTCCTATGTGTTAATTTATTATAAAAGCTGTGGGGAAGAAAGGTGAATAGGATTAAATCCATACATTTAAAAAAAATTTGATTTGATACCATTATCTCTCCACTAGAGTGTCTATTTCATGACAGTATTTTCAAAGCTGAGAATAATAACTAGTATAAGCTGAAGTGGTTTGATACAACTGCTGGGTAAGTCTCACAACTGTTTGTATTTCAATTCTTATTGTTTTGACATGGGGTCTCATGTAGTTCAGTCTTGTCTTGGATGTCGTGGACTATTCCTTTACACTGTGAAGATAAGTCATGAAGATAAGCCACTGTGGTGGGTTTAATAAAAAGCTAACTAGCTAGGCAGGATTTTTCAGGGCAAAAAGAGTGCGAAGAAGAAGAAGAAGAAGAAGAAGAAGAAGAAGAAGAAGAAGAAGAAGAAGAAGAAGAAGAAGAAGAAGAAGGCGGCAGAGTCATCAGCCAGAGACAGACAAAGCAGAAAAACAGTATGGACATTACATAGATGAGGTAAACAAGCCGCCTCAGGGCAGTACATAAGACTAATAGGAATGGGTTAATTTAAGGTATAAGAGCTAGCTATAAACAAGTTTAATGTATCAGACAAGCTTTCACAGAAAGTAGTATGTCTCTGTGTTGTGATTTGTGACCTGGCTGGTGAGACAGAAAAAGTCTGTTTATACTTGAGCTCACTATATAGCCAAGAATGCTTTGAAATTCTGGTCCTCCTGCCTCCACCTCTCAAGAACTAGGATAAAAGGAATGTGTCACATGTCTATTTGAAGTAGTGTTGGTGCTTGAACACACGGTGGTTTTGTGCATACAAAGCAAGCATTCTGACAACTGAGCTTTATCTCTAGCCTCAAGTCTCACAATTCAGTCCAGTTGACAGGTTCCAAAGTCTTTGATCATACAGTGCTATTAGAATCTGTGATAATATTGTAGAGTTTGACAATATCTACTTTATAGACAAGGAAGTGGACATTCTGAGTAGCTGAGAGACTTAACCCATCTGTGAATGTAGAAATTATGAAAAACACAGAAAGTCTCTGTTGTGGCTAAGCATTTTGTATACTATAACCAGCACCAGTAACTTCAAAAACAGAGAGAACTTCTGGCTCTGGATTCTAGTTTGAAACTTCTGGGAAAAGACTAAGACACAAGATGCTAGAACTGGTGGAGTAAAAGAGGCCACAGGGATGTCTTGTTGAACTGACTGATTTATTCAATTTCTGTCCCATGCCATGAGCTACACATATGTCACTGAACTCCATAGCAACCCACTATCATCATTGCAACCCTTGTCACTACCCGGGACACAATGTCACTACACAGAGACATTGAGTCACTCACTGTACAGACAAATTAGTAACAATGATGGCCTTGGCCCTTTGTTCTCTTTCAGGCAAAAAAGACAAGCTATTTCTGTGAGTATCCTTGAACATTTAATTTTAGATATTGGGAAATGGTTTTATATTTATGCCCTTGGGGCAAAAAGTGAAATACTGAGTCTAAGCACTATCCTTTAATTTAGATTTACTTAAAATACATGTATTTATCTTATGTGTGTAAGGGCTTTGCCAGCAATTTTGTCTATACACCATATGTATATCTGGTGCCCACAGAGGCAAGAAAAGGGCACTGAAACTCCTAGGGCTAAAGTCACAGATAGTGTGAGCTGCTGAAAGGGTGCTGGTAGCTGAACCTGTGTCCTCTTACTGGATGTATCATTTCTCCAGTTCCTATAATTACCTTCCTACCATTCAGAGTTAATCTTATAAGAACGAGTAGCAACGCTGATGATGGCAAACATCATAATTCAATGTTGGAAGAGAATTCCTTTGCATATTTTAAAAAGAAGGTCTTATCATCTGAAGTTGAACTCAAAATCAAATTTTTCCTTGGGAAAAAATAAAATTACCACAATTCTTTATAAACTCTGGCCCATTTGTTGGTAAGACTATAGACACAGAATGGAAGGCCTATATTCCCATAACTATAAGTCCCTATCAATTAAAATGAAATTTAGGCTGTTAAACAAAACAAAGGTTTTACCCTTTCTCTTCTTACTTTTCTTTGTTTGCCTTGAAGTTAGCACAGCTTATTTCCTGCTCAAAATTACTCACTCAAAAGTCAAGTGTGGTGCCCAGCACACCTAGGCTCTAAATGGCTGCTATTGGATTGACTCAGTAGCCTGCAATTGCTGGCGGCAAAGGAAATCCAGAAACCGGTGCCAACCAGAATGGCATCTGAGGACTCAATGGCACTGTGGGAGTGTTGCAATACTCCATGGAAAACCCAATCTCCATGTTAATAACTATAGTACTTAGAAGAAAGAAAGAAAAAAATCAAAAAAAAAGAAAAAGAGGAAAAGAGAGAAGGGAAGAAAAGAGTAAGCAATAGGGGAAATTAGGGGAGCAAGTGGGAAAGAAGAAAGGTAGGAAATGTGGGAGGGAGGGAGAGAGGGATGGAGGAAGGGAGGGATGGAAGAAGGGAAGGAGGGAGGGACCCAATCTTACTATGCCTTGGATTTCCCATAGTGCATAGACTTAACCTTATGTTATGTACTTTTCCATACACCTCAACCAGCATAATATGTACATGTTTACACACATGTGTGTTCATGTGTATGTATGCATGACCATCTGTACATGCACACATGCACACACTGTGGTTAAAACAATTAACAAGTTGGAAGCAACCATAAATAATAAGTGTTCCCTAAATGTTGAAAGTAATATGCAGATATAGGTTGATAACGACTTTTTGCAATTTTTTAGATGTCATTCTGAGTCAGTTGTAGTAAGTAAAATAACCTCTTTCCTTGAAAAACTTGATTAAAGATTCCTTTACAATGTAAAGTATTCCTCATCTCTTTCTTATACCATGTTTTACATGATACACAATACAAACAGAACAAAGTGCTTTGTTGGGATAGATACAACAGACAGATAAGGGATATCTGATGAGCTAGAAAGGTTGATAACCAGAGACATAGATGGGAGACACAGAGAGAAGTCAAGTTTGGACTCACTCTTGATTGAAACTTCTCCAAAAGTAAGTCTCAGTTTTCATTCCTTAATATAACATTCATAGATGTTGGTACTTCCTGTGAGGAAGATGTTCTTTTTCAGTCCTTGGTGCTCTATTAACACAAGCTAAAAACTAGACAAGGTGAATATATTAACTACTAGTAGATTATACAGAAGGGAGACCAAAGATAACACACTGGCACGGGTGATTTAATTCACCAACTACTTAAATTCTACTTATACCTAAAAAACATATTTTAAGACTTCTGGGGAAACAAAATGAGTACAGTACAAATCCTGCCTTTGAGAAGCTTACCAGCCTCCAGTACAGGGCTCATGGCTGTGTGTTTCCATTCCCACATCTCCCTCTGATTTCTGTCCTCTCCATTAGACTCTGCAGTTACTGAAGACTCGGCTAAGCCCCACTGCTTCTGAGAAGCTCCCCAGCTTCCAGGAGCACACCATGGTGCTTCATACTTCCCATTTAGCAATGTCACTGTGCCCTCTTGCTCACCTCTCAGCCCTCCATGCCTACAGGTCCCAAACTATGGGCCAGGAACAATCAAAGCTCCTAGAGGGAACAAAAGAGTGTCACTGGAGACATGGCAATGGCCAACAGTTTTTAAAGTAAGACTATATAAGAGAGTTCCCAAAGATTTCAGCAGTTCCAAAAATTACTTCCCAAATATGTGAAATTGGAATAATATCTCTATTTGAATTTCAGATAAATAATGAACAATGTTTAGTATGTCTCAAATATTGCATGAGACATTCCAAAAATGAAAAAAATATTGTTGAACTAAAATCTCTAAGTTGGCACCTTAGATTGTTATTTGTTAAATCTAGAAATCATCCAAATATACCATTTTAAGAGTCCATTTTAAAGACATCTAATATTTGAATTAAGAACACTCCATGAAGCATTCCTTGGCAGTAAACAGCTCTCCAGTTAGACAAGAGACTCACTGAACAAGGGGGGAAATCATGTCTGGTTCTGGAAAGCTAGCCAACTAGCCAGGACTAATAAAATGATAGATCTCAGAGGAGAGCCCCCAACCATTTGTTTACTAAGCAAGCATAATCTCTAACCATAATCTGTAACCATTTGTCTTTATATTCATAGTTAACTATAGTCTTCATCAAAGAAACTTCCCTTTGCAAGAGTTGGAGGCCATTACAAAAAATCACAACCAATCAAAATGCAGAATTGCGGAGCCCAGTTGCAACTGATATATCAACAATACAACTCCTGCACTTGAGTCTTGGGGAACATTGTGAAAGAGGGTACAGAAAGATAATAAGAGGCAGAAAGTAATAAAGTTTTCTTTGAGATCAAGTTTCCAAATAATGACAGAAACTATTTGAATAAAGTCTCACCAACATAATTGCCTAATCATGTGCTGAACAAAGACAATACCAGAAGACATGACAGCAAGAATAGAGGAAAGCTCCAGAAGCATCGACCCCACCTCAGACAAGTAAGAAATGCTAAGTATTAGAGAAATAGTCTTCTCAAGAGGCTATTATGATATTCCCTGAAAGCATATACATACAAGTAGCAGTTTAAGACAATGGAAGTTGTGTCTTCATAGAGAAAAATACGTATATACATGCATGCATACATATGCTTATGTAGTGACAATTAATTTAAAAAGAGACCATGAATTTTAAAATGCACAGGAATGGGTGGGTATATAGGAGGGGAGGAAAGGAAATGGGGAAATGATATAACTGTATTATAATCTCCAAATATAAAAATTAATACTAAATAAACCAAAAATATTTCCTTAGAGGCCCATATCTTCATCTTGATTTTTTAAATTGCATTATTTTATGTGCATTGGTGTTTTGCCTGCAAATATGTTTGTGAACTACTTCTGGCCTGTGGAGGCCAGAAGACTGTAACACATACCTTGGAACCGGAGTTATGTATGGTTGTTAGCCACCATGTGGCATTAGAAGAGTCACTGGTGCTTTTAGCTACTGAGCAATCTCTCCAATTTCCATTTTGATTATTTTAAAGAGTATTTGAAGGCTAATAAGGAATAGAGTGGATGAATTTAAATTATATACCTTAAAGCACTTATGCTTTTCATTTTATGTAAAGTTATATAGAATATTGGAGTATTAACTTCATTCAGACAGAAAAAATGGGCCATCAAAGATTATGTGAGACAGTCCTGGTTTATGTCTATGATCTCTGGGTCATTATGATAACTACTCCTGTCACTCTAAAAATGGTCCAGGACTAAGTAATCATGTCACTCGTAGAATACGCAAGAACTCATTTTAAATAGGTATGTAGCATGGACATACTTAAAAGTGTACACAAATGCTTCTGAATGGCCATGGCAACAACCACCATCACCATCACTGTGGGCAAGCACACACTCACTCCATTGACATATTGCTTCTCTGTGTTACTTAAGAACTAGAAACCAGGACAGCAGAATAATATGTTAGAAAGTATAGAGTTGTTGCATCCAAAAAAAAGTGACCAACCAGTGTTGGAAGATTTCTACAGCACAGGGAATATTCCCTAGGAAGAGAGTCCTATTTCTACACTACAGTAGTACTCTCTCCATGCTCTTTCCCTGTAGAAACTTCTTCCCTAGAAAATATGTCCATGTCCAGGATACATGATATTTTGAAATAAAGCAAACCTCTTTGCAAAGGAGTATCAATCTTCTACTAATCCTATCTACTCATATATGGGCTCTTTGTAAGGCTTAGATGTTTAGAAGTTGAGTCACATGGAAGCCTTGTGTGTGAATCCAGGTCTGGCAGGAGTTTCACAAATGCTATGTCAGACCACAGAGACAAGGGAAGAGATACACCACTAGAAAGCATCCTGCCCAGGGAAACATCCAAGCCATGTGCTAACTACTTTTCAAGCACTGTATCATCTAATAATTTCCAAGAGAGGAGCCTCACACTAAATTGGGCAACCTGCTCCAAAATGCATCTTCAGCAGAGATGCTCAAATTTAGAGCAGATTTACATTCAGAGGCCAAATATACCCCCTGGATCCTATATATACAAAGTACTCATTTGAAATACTTTAGTAATACCTTGCATATGGGACTGGCACTGGAATGCTTCTAGAAAGCTTCTCTTAAGAATGACCAATCCTTCAGGATCATCAGATCCTTTTATCATCACACTGTATATGCTAAGATCCATATGGAAGCCTTTACACCTTAATTCAGAAAAAATCACTTTAATGTATGTAAGATTGCTAGGCCTGATTTCCCTCTAAAATATGATTTAGTGATTTGGGTGAAAACAAAGATGGATACCCTGTGACAGCATTGTCTACTACATATACCTACAAACATAGTCTGAATAAATTGGATGTCAATTTGCCTGTGCTCAGACAAGGACCTTATAAAGATATATCTCACATATTTGAGAGCTAGCAGTTTTAGTTTTGAAAATATAAATGTCAGGAGGATGACAGTGCCCAAACTTTACTATAGCCAATCTGGCTGGAAAAAATAGGTCCTCCAGCCACTCCTCAAGTGATAATGCAGTGGAAAGAAAGGAAAATAGCTGCTCAGATTCATCAGCTGACATAATTTAATCCTACTGAATTTCAGAGTGTGGGACAGAGCCAATGGGTTATGGAGAATCCTTGTATAAAACAAGCACTAGAAAGAAGAAAAATAATTTTTAAAAAGTTTAAAGAACTTCAAGAATCAGAAATGGAACACAAGGCCTAGTATTCTTGAAATTCTGGGTTCCATCCACAGCATCACATAAACCAGATAGAGTGAGTGGTACATGTCTATAATGTCAGCACTCAAGAGATGGAAGTATGGAAATCCAAAGACATCCTCAAGAACATAATGAGTTCAAGACTAGCCTGGACTAAAGATATGAAAAAGCAGGGGGAGCATGGCAGTAGAACATTATCAATGAGAGAAAAAAATAGATTTGTGATCAGTTTCACAGTGGCAAAATTGTGATGTGCAGAGGTTGTTTATCTCTGTGACATCCCCTTTTTCCTATTCAAGTCAGGGGGATGAAGGGCATTTGTGTTTCAGCTCAGGGATAAAGAGAGGCCAATGAATTCTACAGAAAATATGTTTCTTAATGTTCAACAGGACATCTGCATGAGGATGACAGAAACACAGAGCAGATATAGAAAATGAAGGAAGGAGTAAGTACTAATGGAGCAGCTAGCTTGAACAGTGTGTTCAAGGACCTTGCCATAGGACTAAAGAGAAAAAGTCAAGGGAAACAGAAATTAGACCAAGGCATTTTCAAGATGAGTGAAAACCATTTAGGACAGAAGCCTAGGAGAGAAGTCAATGAAGAGAGAAAGAGTGGGTGGGGTGGGGGGAAGTAACAGGTGAAAGGCTAAAGAACTAAGCAGGAAGATGAAACTGGGAGGAGTCTGCATGGAGCTTCATGAAGAGGTAGCAAGAGGAGGCATTTTAAAGGACAATAAAGAAGTTGGGAAGAGTAAGAAAGGAACATTCCAGGAGTATGTATCCAAAGTCAAGGGAGTGTGCTGGGCCTTTTAAAGCCAGCATTCCATTTCACGTATATTACAACCTAAATAGGGGTATTTCTCTTTGAAAAAAGAGAACATTATGGTTCAGACAAGTCAATGGGGTCCAAGATGGATCCTGAGTGAAAAAGCAAATGTTTCCCATCCCCCTGACCTGAACATGCATGGAAAAACATGAAAACAACCTTTGCGTGCATCACAATTTAGCTACTGTGGAATATATCACAAAATTTAGTGTGAATAATTGAGAGCATCCCTTTCAGAATACTTCATATCAATTCCATGAATTTGGTCCTATCTAAGTTCTTTGTGTGTGCCTCTATGTGTGTGTGTGTGTGTGTGAGTGTGCATGTGCATGTGTGTCTGTCCATGTGCGTGAGAGAGAGAGAGGAGGGAAAGAATGGGAGTACTATAAAAGCAACAGCTTTCCTGTATAAAGTGTGATAGTATTTGTGCCAGCCAGTGATTAAAAAAAACTTCTCTATTTAACATAATGAAAAGCCCCCAATAAATCCTGCAATTCAGATAGCCTCCTAACGCTGAAAATCAAGGCTCTATCAGATTCTGAACAGCTATATACATGTGGCAGCAGAGTAAAACTAAACCAACCAGAAAGACCTAAGAAAAGACATCCTTTCCCATGAGTCTCCAACTTTATCTTCTGTTTGCTCAAGAATTTCAAGAATGACTGATTGTAAACAAGTTTTAACATTCTATAAGCTGTTAAATAGTAGGAATTTACCTTCAGGAAGGAGTGTTCAAGTTTCATGGAATGCCAAGCATCATTTTCTTTTGAGTATACTTATATCACCTTCTGTGGTTATGGCCACTATTATAAGTGAAGATTAACTACTAATATAATATCAATATGGAAAGTCTAGAACATGTCTGTTGAAATAGACCTTCTAATTGTTGGTGAGGGAAAAGTGTAATAATAAGACTGAAGTTTGTTGACTTCCTATTGCTCTTGGAAATAGGCACAAAGAAATTACCCATGCCTCCCCCTCCCCCAATCTTTGCTTCTCAATCGTAAGAATGAGATTATTACATTATTGTAAGGTTTTTTATCTAGTAGGATCATCAAACCATCATGGCTTGACTTTTCACGAAATGAACACACTATGTGCAAAACTGAAATTTTCTAAACAGGTAAATTAACGTGAGATGAGTTTAAACATAGCACAAGAAAAGCACTGGAATGGGCAGGACAAACAAGTCTTTAGGGTTATTGGAGATGTAAATACCCAAAGGAGTAGCCTAACATTCAGCATTTTCATAATGCTCCTGTCCCAAGGTCCTTTGTGGCACATATATGAATGTGTATACTGAGTTTCTGCAAAATATGTTTGGGAAGTACTGTAATGATCAGTTGTTAAGAAACTGAAAAACCCAGATCAGAAAACTAGTGGAAAGGGGTAGATCATTTTTGTTGTTACCAATTCACCATTATTGTTTTCATTATGTCACTAAATTTACACACACACACACACACACACACACACACACACACATAAACAGTATAGAAACATTCATGGAAGATAAGAAACTATTCTCAATGGAAGTCATGCTCTCTTGAGTCTTATCCCCTCAACCTACAGTTCATTGCAGTTGCATCCAGTTACTTGTAGGAGTCCCAGCCAGTATCTCTAGACATTCCAGGGTAGTTTCAGTCATTGTCTGGAGGATCCACACCTATCTTTCCTATGCCTGAACATCTGAGTGGAGATTCCTAGCTGCAGGATGCTGAAGCTTCATATGCTGGTTTTGTTGATACCACCCTGCAAGGTAACATAGCCCTCAGAACTGCCATTGAATCATAAATATGTCATAGATAGTATCTTTATATGTTGGTGTATGTATATATGTGCATGTATGTGCAAGTATATTTATAGATACCAGAGTTTGATGTATGTTGTGTTTTTTAGTTACACTCTACCTTAGGTTTTGATTTTGGTTTAATTTGGTGACAGAGTCTCTCACTGAATGTGGAGCATACCACTTAGACTAGACTGGCAGGTCAGCAAGCCCCAGTGATCTTATCTCTACCCGCCTAGCACTGAGATTACAAGTACATTATGCTAAGCCCTGTTTTCTTTTTTAATGTGGGTGACGAGCTTGTGTTGCAAGCACTTTACTGAGACATCTCTCTAGACCCTGTCTTCTCTGCTAATGTTACATTTTGTCACATAATATATCAAAATCAATGTTTTTTCACAAACATCTCTAGCTTATAAATGTAAATATAGTTTTCAAGTATTATGTTCAAGGAGGCAATTCAATAGGGCCAGCTTGTATATCTATATATCCTTTGAGCAGAAGCCCTGTGTGTGTGTTCTGTACTAATTTTGTCAATGACATTTGATTATAAATAGACAGCTAAAATGGAGTGCTTCCTCCAGAAGAAGAGGGCAGATCAGCTTACATCCCAAGAAGAGAGAGATAATGCCTCTCTTGGGAGCCAAGGCTAGATGTGATTACTGTCCATTACAATCTCAAGGCTCCTTTCCTGTAATGACAACCACTATACATCAGTATCTATTTGGTCCTCTTCACATTGTCCTAGAGAAATGCAAAGGTCCAAAATCTTTACATACATTCTAATTTGAGTGTTTTTCTGTGAATAATGGCCTTTATTTTATCTCTGATTTAGGTGGCCTGTCTTTTATCAGACTCCTTGAAACTGTGGTAAACATCTTGCCAGCCAGCTCGTAACTGAGTCCTGTACCATCCCTCTCCTTTAAGCACACATTTATTCCATCACTCAGGAAGCAGAAGCAGAAAGATCTCTGAGCTCAAGGCCAGTCTTAGCTCTATTGTAAACTCCATGCTGGTCAAGGCAACATCCTCAATCTTTCTAAAAAAAAATAAAGTCCCCCTATCAAGCTTCTTGTGATAAAAGTGTGTGCGCGCGCGCGCGCGCGTGTGTGTGTGTGTGTGTGTGTGTGTGTGTGTGTGTGTATGTTAAAAGGTGGGTGCCATAGTGCACTGGATTCCCCAATCCCATATGCTTTGACCAACAATGGTACACCTAAGTGGGGTGTAAGCATGCTTCATTCTTATTGTTAATTGTACCATTCTTTATTGACATCTGTTCAATGGAACATATTTATGAAATGCTAATAAGAAAACCAAAATAAAAAGGAGTTTGAACAAGGGGACACATGGATAAAAAAATGAGACTTTATTCAAAAATAAATAAAATATCAAAAAAATCTCAAAAGAGAATGAGACTTTTCTTTGTCTAAAGTCCTTCAGGTCAAGCTACTCCAGAACAGTCTACCCTTGGCAATGTTCTATCTGTGTGTAAAAGAATTGAAGCTGCATCTACAAACAAAAAAACCAACTCCTAACCAGTTCCATTTGATGTCTGTATTTTTCTTGTTGTTCCATTTTGAGTCAAACACAAGGGAAATCACAAAGGAGGAGGGCAGGAAGTGCTTTGCATTATGCTTGAATGACACACAGTGTTCTTAGAGCACTCAGAACCCTTAGAGAAAGTGCTATTGATTAAGTACTAGCTGCACTCTGTTATGTAAAACACCATGAGAATAGCCATCCATCTTTCTCTGGTTCTGGTTAAACAACATTGGGCCAATTTATTATCAATGGTAAAGCTGATCTGCCCTCATCTCATTTGCTATAATCTCTCCTTCTACTTCCTCTTCCCTTGGGTACATTAGGGCTCACTTATATACACAAACTTGCAGCTAATAAAAAAGATTTATGTGCTTGGAAGATTTTATTCCTTCCATCAAATGTTTACTTAAGGAGGCTTTATTGCATAAAATAACATCCTTACTTGGCGCACAGTAGATTTATCTTTTTTAAACCTATTTTTTTTATCATTTCATATTTCAAGTCTTAGTCTATCATGGGGATTTTATTTTGCAAAGCAGTTCTGACTTAGCATATTGCCTTCTTTATAGACAGGATGCTTAAGAAAGGAAAAGTATTTGATTATTACTGTTAGAAGCTTAGAAACTGGCAGGGCAGCTTCCCAAGAATTAGAGGGGAAAATGGTTGATTCAAACACTGTCTTGGGTATAATAATGCCTATAGAAATTGGAAATGGACTTTCTACAACTTGAGCAAGTTTGGAAAACAAAGATAATACAAAAATGAAATCCATAAAAATAAGTTAACCTTTCATCTCAATAATATGCTACATAAGTGTTTATTATAGGGAAATATTTCCAAGTAAGAAAAATATAGAAATTTTATGAACAATATAGCAAGACTATAAGACTGAATACAAGGGCACAAAAGCCAGAGATAAACTAAGTAGCTCACCAGAGGCATGGGCAGATGTTCTACTTAGCAAGAGACGCTTAGAGATAATGACGAGAGGACACACAAAAGAAGACAGAAAGAAAACAGGTTACAGGCCTCAGCTGCAATCTCAAGCACAGCAAACCTCTCTCAGCAGCAAACCTAATCATGAGAAAAGAAATGTATTTCCACATGTTCTCCGCACTTCTTCCTTCCTGTCTAAATTCTATTACCTCAAAACACCTAAGTTCCGCTTTAACTATTTACCTTGATAATCTGTTCTTCTTCAGAGTCTATATCAATTGGTTACAACACACAATTCTCATCTGAGGATGATTCCATCTGCCTGGTAATTCTTGGTAAAATCTATGGTTGGTGTGACAGGATGTGTGCTGTTGGCATCTGCTAGGCAAAGGCCAAAAGTAAAGCTAAATGTCTTACAATACACAGGATATCCCCCCAAAACCTAAAACAATCTAAAATGACAATAGTGAAGAAGTGAATAAACCCTATAATAGATCATATGATTATGTAATATTTAAAGAATATTTTGAACAAGAAATAAAAATGGGCAACATAATCTGAAAAAAGATTACTAATGCTGGTAGTTATCAGGGATATGTAAATTAAATCACAGTAAAATACTACTTAAGGTGCACCAAACAGCAAGCATCAAAAGGACAGCTTAACACAGCCACTGCTTTGCATATAGAGGAAGTAGAGCTGTGTACACAGTTGATAGAAATAAAATTGATGGAGCCACCATGACTGAATCTATCTTTAGTCATTCTCCTAAGAGATGTAATAATATACATCTACACATGTAATACTAATTATTCATAATATTTAATCCCTAGAAATAACCCATATATCTAATATACAGATAAAATAAATGGGAAAACCTAAACTGTGTTATGCCTCTATAACAGACTAATGTTGTACTTTGGATGAAAAACATAATCCCACAGGACCAAGTGTTTAAACGCATGGTTCCCAGTTGGTGGCTGTTTGAGGAGGCTAAACTTTGGAGCCTTGCTGTAGGCAGTACATCACTTGCAGAGGGCTTTGAGGAATTATAGTCTTGCCCTGATTCCTGCTTGCTAACTCTGCTTCCTGTATGAGGAAGAAATGTCACCAGACAGCTTGCCCCTAGTGCTGCCCTGGTCATTATCAAACTGTACACTTAAAAAAAATGTTCCCTAGGTTGCTTTTGGTCATGCTATTTTATTGCATCAAGAGGGAGGTAACTAATAAAAAAGAACACATTTGTGATAGGTTAAATGTGATAAGTGAACATCAAATACAAATGTATGTTGGGTGAAGTGGTTCACACTTTTTATTCTAGCCCTTAACAACTGAGGCAAAAGGATTATTATAAAGCTACTACACAGGAAATTCCAGCCCAAGTGAGACCCTGTGTTAAACAAAACAAAGGAAAAATAGCTAGCTTATTAAGAGAAAGAAACCAAAAGATCATATTATATCTATAAGAAATTTCTAGACAGAATACAATTATGGAGAGAGAAAATAGATCAATGAATGATTGAGTCTGAATATGGGAGTACATACTGACTAAAAACAAGTACATTAGAAAACTTGTAAGGTGATACAAGTCATTAGAATCAGAAGTATCTATTGATTTATAGTTTTGTTTCCAAAAGATTATCAACAGAAATATGATTGATGAATAATTTAAATGTTTTACAAAAATTAGAAAAACAACTATCAATCTTACATATCAAAGATACTTGATCTTATGATGTGAAGGAAGACTCATGTAGACTATATTTAAACCTAAAGCCCACAAAGATTAAATACTTATTACCCAAACAGTTATTGTATTCAGCAAATATCTGAAAAAGTGAAATAAATCATGGAAGTCATATTTCTATGTTACTCTAAATTAGTTACCATCTAGAACTCTGTAGAACAATATTCAGATATGTAGCAAAGAGGGGGAAAGTCTTTGAAGAATCATTAATATAAATATATAGCTATTTGGGAGTAAATTATGCAAATTAAACCACAGTGAACTACCACTTAAGATCCACAAGAAAGAATGTAAAATTTTATTTCATTTGCCAGAGCAATAAAAAGCAGAGAAAAGTATCATTATTTGGCTCATGAGATCAGGCTGTGCCTTACCACAAGAACAACAAGCTAGAGAATCACGTATAACTGCCCACCACAATGTTTTCCTTCCATCTCAATGAGATTGGAACATGAAAATGCCTGTGAGACCACTCATCGGGTAAAAGCACATGGTTCCATGCCTAAAGAACTGAGTTCAATTCCCTGGGCCCACTTGTAAGAGAGAACTAACACCTACAAGCGAGTTGTCTCTTCATTTCTACACTTATGCAATGGCACTTGCTTTCTGTTTCTGTCTTTCTTTATTACACACACACACGCACACACACACACACACACACACACACACACACACACACACACACACGCAAAGTTAATAAACTGTCAGAAAAAAAAATGTAGTGAGGTGGACCTAAAATGCTCCTGAACAGCTAAGTGGACCATCAGTTAGGTAAAGAGAAAACCCACAGAATGGAGAATTTTTTTCAGCCACAAATCTGACAAAGGATTATTATCCCAAACACAAAGAATACATACACACATCCACAGAAAAAAATCCTGATTCCATTAAAAAGTCAACCTGGGACCTGAACAGAGGGTTTTTAAGGAACAGAAAATTTGACTAAAACCATTATCTCAAAAAAAAGTTCATCATTCCTACTAATTAGGAAAATAAAAATCAAAACAACTTTTAGATTCCATCTTACCCCACTAATAATGGCAAAGATCTTTAAAAACAACCTACAACATGTACTGGCAGCTGCAGAGGATAGGAAACCCTCATTCACTGTTGCTGGGTCTGCATACTGGTTCAGCCACTGTGGAAATTGGTGTGAAGAATTCTCAAAAATCTAAACATAAAACTACCTATACCAGCTATACCAGTACGTGATTGTGATGTGGAATGTCTTTCTGTATGCTTTGAATATCATTCTTTATAAAGAGACTGTTTTAACCTTTGGCAAGCATCTTAGAAGTAGGCAGGGAAATTGGAGCATAGATAGGGAAAGGAGGGCAGAGTTAAAAGAAAAGAGATTCAGCCACTGAAGAATCAACATGTAGAAGTAACACAGGTAAGCGACGGGCCATGCAAAATTAATGGATGTGGGTTGAGTTAAGATGCAAGAGCTAGCTAGCAATATGCAAAAGCCATAGGCCCAAAAGAATGAAATTAATATAAGCATCTGAGTGATTTTGGGGGGCCTAAGCAGTGGTGGGCAAGTAGAGACTGTAGGGCTAGGCTGGGCCAGAAAACTCATTCTACAAGTGTGGTATACTAGCTAAATCAGTTCTCATGTACTCAAAGGACATAATATCTCACTCTATAGATACTTGTTGAGCCAGGTTCATTGTTGCTCTGGTCACAGAATCTAGGACATAGAAGCTACCTTAATGTTCTTCAGTTGATGAATAGATAATAAAATGAATACTATTCAACTATACGAAAAGTGAATCAATAATTTTTTCCATAAATGGATGGAACTAGTAAAGATGATGTTGAGTGAGGTAACTCAGACCCACAAAGACTACCATCAAATGTTCTCTTTTATCTGAGATTCCTAGCTCCAGATCTTCAGATGTGAGAAGATATTCTGGATTAACTGTAGAAAACAGGAAAGTAAAAAGGAACCTTTGCCAGGGATAGGGTGGGGGAAGCAACAGAGAAAGAAATATAAAAGGATGCAAATAACCTAAAGATGGAGGAAACTGGGTCGAACCTAAGGAGAAAGGAACTAAATATGGAATCAGGAAGATGGTAAAATACCAGTAAGAATTTCTGAAAAAGTCATAAAGAATAATACTATCATCTATATGCCTAAAACATCTATAACACAATAAGTCAATGTATAAACATACATATTGTTAAAATGAGAATTTCCCATCTAAAATGACAATACTCCCTCTAAGAGCCAAAATAATCATCTAACAAAATCCTAATACCAGGCATGAGTTGTTAGCCAGGTCTATCCATGAGATTCCCTCTAAATACAGGCTGTTGCTACTGCCCTTGTTGGCCCTCACCCCACTCTGCCAGTAGTAGAAGGTTAAATATCTGTTGCGGGAAATATCATGCACTTCAGACACAAAGCCACTGAACTGAAACTGACTTGAAAAACTCCTCCTTGAGGACTAGCTTTCATGATACCAGAAAGCACCATACAAGCTTCCAAATATCAGGATCAACCAAGAGTTCTACATAGCTGTAATGCTTTTGACCCACAACAATGACCACCATGGCATGATAACCTTAGGGGGGCAGTAATGGTTTGCAAAACTTGATGGTGACCAACAGCTCTCTAACTGAGCTTGAGACCATGTCAGTGGGAGAGAAATCCTGCCTGATACTAGAAACCTAGCCACATATCCAGGGCTAGTAAAATTATGGATCTTGAAGGAGAACCTATAATCTCCACATTACTAAACCATCATAACCCTTGACTACATTCTAAATATTTGTCCTTAATACCATTCATCAAGGAAAATTCTATTAACAACAGAGACTATTATAGAAAATCACAACCAATCAAATGCAGGAGCCCAGTCTGATACAACTACAAGTCAATTCCCCTATATAAGGCTCAGGGATTATTGTGGAAGAGATGATGAAAATATTATGAGTTAGAGGAATAAAGAGTTTGTTGTGAGAGTCTGTCTCCTGGGAATTTCAGAAGCTAAACCTAAAAAGTTTCACCAACATGACTGCACAAAAATGACCTCAACAAGGGCAAGAAGAATGTGGGTGACAAATAACTACAAGCAACCAAGGAATGCCCAGGAATACCTTTTCCCCAGGGAAGAGCACACCAACTGGTTATCTAACGCCAAATAGTGAGCCCTGAAAACATACAAGTGATATTATACAGATTGAGAAGGTTGTGTTTATGTATTTAGGAATATATGTGTACATAACAACTAATGAAAAATAAGAGGCCATAGATCTAAGAGAGAGCAAAAGGAGATATATAGGAGGATTGAGAGGGAGGAAAGAAATGATGCCATTCTATTATTATCTTAAGATATAAAATTAAAAATTATATTTCTGTATATGACTGTGATGTCCATATCTGTGTCCTCCCCAAAGGAATAGAGTAGAAAGATACGACTCACATTTAAACTTGAACTAAAGGTGGAGAAAACTCTCTGAACAGTGGACACTGGAAAATATTGAGAAGGTGAATAACAGGTGTCTTTTATATAATCTGTTTTGGGTTTTATTTTTAAACTTTGATGCTATTTACAACAATGTCCTGAGTTGTAAAACTTCATAAATTGGACACTCATGGTTGACCATGTGTCTGTATGTTTATCATTTCATTTACTAGTGAATCAAGCATGATTTTATTACCTTCTTCCCCTTCCATCGCCATGTTTCTAAGTATTAAATTCTGTGGAAGGAGTGGCTCACTGGAGAATGTCAAAAGTTATAGCACAACCAAAATAACTGCCTTCTATACTAACAACTTTTAAAAATTAATTTTTGCTAACATTTTAGGTATACAAATGTTTTTGTATTCATGTTTATCTGTGAACCACATATGTGCTGGTGTCCATGTTAGCCAAAAGTTGCCAGAAAATCTGAAGGTGGAGTAACAGATTGTTGTGAGCTGACATGTGGGTGTTGGGAATCAAACTTGCTTTCTCTAGAAGAGCAGTCGGTGTGGTGTTCCTAACCTCTAAACTATCTTTCCAGCTCCCAATATTTTCTAATTTTGAATAGGGTTAGAACCAGCTGAAGACATAAGTGCATAAACCCATTACATATGAGTTTGGCAAAAACCACATCCCATGTGAAATACTGTTACAGGCGCGTCTCGCGTCCCCCGGCCACGGCGTGATGCACCCGGCCCGACCCATGACGCTGTGGCCACCCCTGTCGTCCCGGCGCCCTAGCTGCCATCGCTGCCATCAGGCGCCCGAACTAGCTCCCCATGGGGCTGCTCCGCTGGCTCCAGAGAGCCTGCTGCTGCTGCCCGTGCCAGTGCCTGGAGGAGCCCACGCGGCCCAAGAAGGAGCTGCTGGTCAGTGGTAACAATCCATATTCCTCATTTGGAGCGACTCTGGACAGGGATGATGAAAAGAATTTATGGAGCATGCCTCATGACTTGTCCCACACAGAGGCAGATGATGACAGAATCTTGTACAATCTGATAGTCATTCGTAATCAGCAGACCAAAGACTCAGAGGTAAGCACTTTTGGATATCTCTCTATGTACTGATGATACTAGGTAGCAAGAAGTTGCTGTGATAGGGCTG
>PVIH01019340.1:0-26047 GCA_004025045.1 Sigmodon hispidus | reverse complement strand
TCTATGGTCCCACGCACCCAATAATGCTTAGATCAGTCTCCACTTCTAAATCCTGTCCCCATAAATTTATAGCAATGTTAGCCATATATGGCTTAGGTGTATAGGATCAGAAAGATAGAGAGGATAAATTATTTTCTCTGTCTATCTGATCCTATACACCTAAGCCATTTCAAACTACTATTTTTAAACTTGGGACAATGCCCCAATTCCCAAAAAGAGAACATTTACCTCCTGGGAAGGCCAATTTGGATGCCATAACTGGTGAAATTATTGATACATCTGCCCCTGCATCTAATAAACCTTCAATAATAGCATCATTTGTTTGTACTTTTAATTTTGGTCTTTGTTCATTAATAGACATTTGGCAGAATATTTTTAATAATTTTTCTCCTGAATTTTTTATTTTTCTATAGATTTTCTATTATTTAGTATAATATATTTTTTTAAAAAAATAGGTCTTATTTTTTTTAATTGTTCTGGGAAGGTGTAGCCTCCAAAATAGCAGGGTAAGATTTCACTGGATTGAATATGGGGTCTTTGACTATTTCCCAAAGACAGAAGGTTACCTGGTCTGTCTCTTTGACTGACATTCATTAGTCCAATTTATACCTTTTCCATACCTCCTGCATACTCCAAGAGAGAGGGGTGTACTCTTGGGATTATATCTAATAAAGACACTGATTCTGGAAACACCTTGATTCCAATTTCTTTATATATGACCTTGCCTTCAATAATTATAGCATTTAACATTCTGCTTTTTTCTTATACCTCTAGAACTGTTCTCTTCTACCCAGTTATCATCATCTTAATAATTGCTTCATGAATCCAAACCTCTATGGCTGCTGACATAGCTTTTAATGTTTTTTTTATCACTTTTTTACATTGTGTATGATTATTCTCAAATGCCAGAGATTTGATTAATAATTGACTTGCTTCTGAATCTGGTACTGTCCTATTTACTGCTGCATGTAATCTCTGCAAAAAGTCTGTAAAAGTTTCATTTGGGCTTTGAATTCTTTTTATAAAGGATTTGGTTTTCTTTCTTTTTTCTATCTGATCCCAGGCTGCCATGTGGCATAAAACAAAAGTGTACTCATCTTATTGGGATTGCCTTCCAATGTCAGAATATTCTTCTTCCACAAGAAGTTGGTCTTGGAAGACTTCTATGCTCCTGGCTCTGTTGTTTTGTTCTATTATTTTAGCCTTCACCTCCCATCATTTTTTTCACTGTAAAAGTGGCCCTGATTCTAAAACAGCAGGAACCATATCTAACCTGTCCTTAAGGATGATCCAATTGCAAGATGGCCAAGTGTTGAGCATTCATTTTTCAAATGGTGAATGCATCCTATATGTCACAATCACTTCTTTAACTCTTTTTAGTTCTAGTATTTGTACTGGAGCCCAATTACCTTCTCAAATATCTTTATCCTTTTGCAATTTTTTAACAGTTACTGAGTATATTAGTGTTGGGTGTCTGATAACCTTAGGCTGTTTTTTTGTAGCCTTAGATGACATTGTTAAGGTCAGGTTTTTTATACTCTTTTGTTTGTATTTGAATATCTTTATGTTCCCTCTTAACAGACATTTTAAAGGCTTTTCTTGGTAATCACATTGACTTCAATGATAAAACAGAAGTCAAACAAAAATGCTCATAATAAACAGAAGAATGCTAATCCCATCTACTTTTTCAATCCCTTTATTGGTTCCAATATCAAATTGTTTAGAGAAAGATCACAGTAAGACCAAACACCCTCCATTGCCTTAAACAAATTCACTCCTTTAAAAAAAAATCTGTTATACTCTCCAATCTAGTTGCCAGTGAGATTAAAATAGCTGTAAAGTGGGGAAACTACATAATGTGAAAGCAGCCCAAGAAGGGTTCCAGAAAGAGAAAGAACTTGAGATCTATTAAGAGAAAGTGGCATTGTCTGAAAAACTTACCCAAATAAAAATGAAATGGAAACACATGTGCTCTTGTCTGCCTAAAGCTGGAGGCTAAGTCAACAGCACAACCAGCTGATAATTATTCCTCCAGTAATGTGTTGTTCTGACCAGTAAATGTTTTTTGGGATTGAGGATTCATGTCCCAAAGTTGGACACCAAGTGGTTCATGAATTCATATTGTATGAAAAGAGAATCTGAGCCAAATAGAGTAGTTCATACCTTTAATCCTAACCTGGATGGGACACATCTGAGAAGAAGGGTCTATAAGGCCTCCTAGGAATCCAGCAGAGGCAGAAGCAACCTGCAGATGTGAACAGAAGTGAGGATAAGGCAGTTGCAAGACAGCTGGATGAGAACTGACTGTGGTGTTATCTTTCTCTTTTTTTAGCCTTCCCCTGATATTTGGCTCTGAGTCTTTTTCCTTACAATTTGAATTCTTGCAACATCTATTGATATTTTTCCACATATTTGCTTTTATTATATTCATTTATATAGTTTTTAATTGTGTTAGCATGTGAATGGTTATATGTTAATGTAGATTTGGAGTAATATGATAGCATGTACATCAGAACATTATTTGCAAGATTTCCTTCTACTTTATATGTTTAATTTATTGAGTTAAATTAATCAAACTTGGTAGCATGAACCTGTACTTTCTTAGCCACTGTGCCATCCTACACACATATTTATTTTATTCTTAATACCACAACGTAACTCATAGACCTCCTATGATTACAATGTTTAGTATATGAGTCCATTGAATATTGATAAAAAGGGAATTACATCTGATTGGTGATTTTTATAGCTACATTTAAAAATATATTTCTCTAAATTTTACTTCATGGTTTAGATATAATTTATTCAACATACAAATACAAGCATATATGTGAATATGTATGTACATATTACTTTGTAACAGCTAACACAGTTTTCTCATAAATTCTTTTGCACAGTAGAAAATCTGACTTACTCATGAGAACTTAAATATATCATGTTTATAACTATGCATATTTACTCTGTTTTATATACTCTTTATGAGACTTTTTTGAAGACATTTTTACTTTTGTCTTTCTTCAATAAACATATTTAGGTTGAACAACCATTAAATGCTTTCCTATACTTACTTATGGTTAGAAAACATATCATTATAAGAAAGGTGACCATCAGCTCATATTAGTAGTCTAAAAACAAAATCCCCTAATCTCTCTTATAGACAACATAAGATGATCAAAGTGAACAAATTAGTTAGCTTAAGGGTGGACAATTTATTTAAATTTTATTATTTTAGTAGTAGTGACATATTGAAAAATAAAAATTTTCTCAAAAGGACATTTGTCGTTTTCACATCTACTATAAAACACTTGTGTCCTTACATTAGTTCTTTACCACTTTGAGCAATGATGAAAAGTTTGTGAAAGACTTTGTATGTTTTTATTAATATATATCACTTTGAGAAGGAAGAAATAATAAAAGTCCAGAGAAATAAGGAGTCTAACAGAGGTTATGATGCAAATGGATTTAATATTTACAGAAGCTTCCACTCAAATTGAAAGGAATATAAATATAAGTCAACACACTATTTTGAAGTCTAGATTATAAACATTTTAGCCTTCACAAACCATACAATGTTTGTTGCAGTTACTCCATTATATTAGCATTACACAAACCAACTCATCTAACAGGAAATCATATAATTGAAACTATTTTCAATTAAACATTATTACTAAAAATAAAATACACAAAATGATAAAAGTAGCTAACAAGTTTAGGGTCAAGGGAAATTATTATCAACCATTGTGTTATAATCATACAAATGCTATTCACTTATGATATCAAAGTATCTAAAACTTTTTCAAATTAAAATTAATTTTTATAGAATATAACTCATTTAAATCCATGTAACCTAGATATATAATTCAGTGTTCCTGAGATAATGTCACATTTAGCAGTGCAGTGCTGAGCAAAGATATTTTATTTTTGGAGCTTTCAATTATAGAAGTAAATTAAAATTTAATATAATAAAGTGTAAAAAATAAGAATCTGACCATTATTTT
Organism: Sigmodon hispidus; assembly: GCA_004025045.1. Taxonomy (NCBI): domain Eukaryota; kingdom Metazoa; phylum Chordata; class Mammalia; order Rodentia; family Cricetidae; genus Sigmodon; species Sigmodon hispidus. The sequence continues at coordinate 22,049 of PVIH01019340.1, read as the reverse complement.
GTGAGATTAAGGAGGTATTGAGGAAGGCCTAGAGGTGCAACTCTGGGGTCTCTGGACTATGAATGGGGCATGGACATCCCCCATTGAGAACCCAATGGCATGTTTACATTCCTTTCTGTTTTGTTCCTATATTCTCGGTAAGAGGTCTGACTTTTTTATGGAGTGTGGTACAGTTCTACTCTCCATTAATTCTCTTAAGATTCAATTTGTATCAGTGAGTGTTTATGCAACACCTTAATAAATATTAATCTTTTATACAATTACAGATAAATAATTGTACAATACATTTCAATTACACTGAAAGAAAGAATGGGAATTTTCTATATGACATAAAATAAAAAGATTAGTTCACTGCATATAGAAATAAATATAAAGAAAAATAAAGATACCTAGATAAATGCTAATGAAAGCTCCAAACATCAGGAACAATCTTATTATTGCATAAAATCTAAGAAGATATAGCTAACTTATCAAAAAATGTGAAATAACTAGACAGGTTGATCCTGGCTTTAAATCTTGACTGAAATCTATCAAAGTACTAATCTTTTATGCTTGAACTGGGATATGTTGCTCAAATTAAGAGAAAAAGGACACAAAGAAGTGTTTAAAAGATAAATTTCTAACAAATATTGAAAAAACAAATATACAACAACATCAGATTGATTAACTAGTCTGAAATCAATATACAAGACTTGGTCAATATTTTAGTTCAGTTTGCAAACTTTATTGAGAAAACTGTCTGTGTAAATAAATTCTAATCTATAAACTTAGTATACCATGTGATATTTCTGAGATCTAAAAGACTTATATTTGGATACCTATGATAGCAGTTCAATAGCAACTATGTAAATGCTCTCTGAAAAATGGAAGAGACAAATTTCTTTGATAAAGTAAAAACTTTAGAAGCAGTGTAACAGAAGATTTACTGAAATGACTTTGTTTTACCTATCAAACCTTAAAAAATGATATAATTTCTTCTCTAACAATGAGAAAGTCAACCAAAATGGGGTTGCATTCAAAAGACAGAAAAGACTGTCTTTATCAAGTACACTAACATTTTACATACATCACAGATGTTAATTTAAAGATTAATATTTTAAGGAGGTCTTCTGATACTATCTATTGTGATTTAAGTACCAAATAGGAACAATTTATAATGGACTCCAATATATAGAAGAGGTTGCTGCAGATTTACCATTATAATTACAATTTAATAAATAAGAAAAAAAATTTCCTAAAGTGATGGGGAGAAGAGAGAGTGACTGGGAGGGGTGGGAGGTGGAACGGAGTTTGAACAAAAAAGATATATGGATGAAAAACATGACTTTATTCATAAATTCAAAAAGAAGAAAAAAATTTCCTAATATGAAAATTAAGTAATCATCATCCTTTATACTCCAATATTCAGAAATGGGAAATACTAATAAAAGAACATAATAAATTAGAATTTACAAAAAGTCAAAAATAGTTGTGAAACCCAGGAAAGTAAAAAGAAAGAATATATTACATGAAAATGTTTCATAATCAGAGTAGGCTCATTAAATCTTTTTTCTTTCTTTTTTGTTATTTATTTACTTATTTTTTTAAGGATAAAACATGATTGGCAAATTTTTAACCAATTTTTTTAAAAAGGGAAGATCTACTTCAATAAAACTAGAAATTGAGAGGCAAGCATTATGATAAATATAAATTAAATTCCAGAAAATCAAAAGGATATACATAAAAAATTTGTTTCAGTAATTGAAGAATCTGAAAAAACTCGTTTCTAGATAACAATATTAAACCTAAATTCAATGAATGATAATAACAAATGCATACTTTGCATCCTGCTTGAAATAATAATAAAATAATCCATACTAAAAATAAAAACAGCAATAACAGAAACAAACACAAGAAAATATGGACTTACTATAGGATTCTACTATAACTTAGAAAACTAAGACAAATACATTTCATATAATTCCATAAAACTTAAAAAATAAGCAAAGCTTTTAAAATTTACAAAGCCAGTGAAACCCTGATATTAATCATAGTATTTCTTTTTTTGTTTTTTTATTATTTAGTGATTTTATATCATACACTTCATCAAACTCAGTTATCAGTACTTTCAATTTAATACTCACTTTATGATCACCCCATTTACAAAAAAGCCCAGTCATGCTGTTAAATTATCCAATGGGGCATAATTAAACATCTTGTGGCCAACCCCTTAAACAAAACTGGGACCTTCCTCAGCCACTCCCCTGCCAGAAGCCATCAATGCAGAAGTGAAGCACTGTGTTATTTAATTATGTTCAAGATTTGAGCTCTTGTATGTATAGATGAGCACTAACAGATAAATCAAGAATTTTCAGTAATATTCTAAATTTATCAAATAATATCAACAAATGTAATCACATATTTGTAATTGCAGAAGGGTCTAAAATGTAACATAAAATTTAGTCAAAAATATCTAGCAAGGGGGGACAGTGGTTGGAGTATGCTGAGTAAAGCTAGTGATCTGATTCAATTATTTTTCACATATAATGCTATAGGTAGAGAATAAACTATACAAACATGTTCCCCGAACTTTACTCATATGCATTCATTTTCCATATTAGTCACAATCACACACACACTACCATGAATAAAAACAAGACCAAGTAAACAGATTTAACGTTAACCAAATATGTAACAAATAACAAAAACCTTTTAAGATAAAATTAAAAGTTTCTTACAATACATTGGAAAATGAGAAGTGTTGTAAAAATATTTTGACCTCATTTTGACCAGAGGTTTGACCTGTCTGTGGTGGCTTTTACCCTTCTAAAGGTGACTTGGACATTTATATTAGTTTTATATAGTTTAGCCTATGTCTCAGACACATTGTTATCTAGCTCTTTTATATTAATTTAACTCATTTTTATTAATTTATCTGTCATGTGGCCTGTGGCCTTGCCCAGCTCCTTTGAGTCTTACATGTTTTTTCTTTGGCAGCTGGATGGAGACTTTTTGACTCCACCCTCCTTCTACTTGTGTCTCCTATGATTCCTCTACTCACTTTTATGGTGTTTTTTTACAGGCCAAAACAGCTCCTTTATTGACAGAATTATATTCACTGCATACAGAGAACAGTCCCACCACACTTTTGTAGTGTTTTATAAAAGTCAAAACAGTTCCTTTATTTACAAAATAATATTAACGAGACAAAAAGCAATCCCACCATAGAGAAAATTCAATCTAGAGGTATTACAACTATAAATGAGTCTCATTCAAAGAAAATATTCCCTCACTAGAAAAAAAAGGCAAAAATTAAAGTAAAACTCATTATTGAGACTAGGCAATGTAAATATTACCCAAGGGCATGCTACCTACAAAATATTTTTGTTCTAACAAAGAAAATAAACATTTACCAGATTAAAGTCTCAAAACACTTATAGAACTAAAAGTCTAAATTATTTGTGTCATAACCACAAGACTTATAGCCATTATTCAGCATGTATATACTATCTTAAGGAATGTCTAAAAGTCATAAAAGTCATTTATACCAAAAAAGGACATAACTATTAAATTAGTATAAAATGGGGCAGAACCTTTGGTACATGAAAGTAGCACAGATCCAAAAACCTTCTTTAATATTCTGACTTCATAGTTAAACCATAAACCATGTTAACCATAATGCCCTGGCAAGCATAGGTCTAAACTAAAATATTTGTTGCTAAACCCTAACAGTTACATTGGGGCAGGAAGTGAGAAGGCACAGACTCCATGACACTGATTATGTAAGTCATGTAAAAAGGACTAACTCATTTTTTCAACAGTAGGAAGAACCTTATATACCCTACTGCCAGCAACAAGGCTGTTATCATCTGTTGATATTGTGTGGTCATCCTTCATTGGCTGGGCATGATCAGGAGATCTGACAGCATCTGTTGTTAGGCAGATTCCATATGATCAGAAACTCTTGACAGCACTTATTGCTAGACCCTTAGGCAGAATTCAGTTTGGGCCATAAAAAACAAACAAACAAACAAACAAACAAACAAAAACATGTTATATTCATGCCTTTACAACTGGTTTGAGACAGTTTCCTCCACCCTATAAAACTGTCTTACTACTTATCCACCATTTTTTATTTTATCATGTAAGTGCTCAGTGGGAGTCAGGATTCTTTGTCCTGATCTTTTTGACTCTATCTCAGGAGGGCTCAGCAAGTGGACTGTGCTTGTCTTAGGTTATCTTGTCAAAAGGACTTCTTTTTTTTACAATGATCATAGAATTTCTTTTTACTGTATTTCTCATCCCCAATCCTGTCTATGCTTCTACATTTTTTTTCATGACATGTGAGACTTATCTGAACTGTGAAACCACTAATATACACCTCAAGACTAATACTGGCCCTGTCGTCTGAACTGGGCAGAACAATATCCCCATCTGTAATTCTAGGATGATTGTCCTATTAACTACCACAGTGGTTAGATTGCAGTTGTAGTATCCCATGGGTCAACAGATTACCTTGCATGCAGTGTCACCTTCATGAAGGGCCAGTGATGATTGCTTCATAGAGAGAGGAAAAGGTCAGGGTCTATAGAACTAAAGAGCTCTCCATGGAGAAAAGGCTCTTATTTGTCATTGACTACCAGTCCACAACAAACATCCAGATGCCCAGGGGGAGAAAATTAGGTAATAGCCTTTGAATTTCAAAAACCCAAAAACATGATTTTCTATGGAGGACTATGAGATGCATATCCAAGAACTATTAACACCTGTAGAGTCACCTTAGTGGCTGCTCTTTGTTACCAGTTGTGCTGTAGGAGACACTTAAAATGGAGAAAAAATAAAAGCACTACCCTGTCAATTAAAACTTAAGTGAAAATACAGAAAGGATCAAACAGTCATTTTATTGTGACAAACCTTTTCCCAAACCAAAGAGTCAAAGTCTATAACCTCTGCCTTTGTCAGGTTTATTTATAAAATTTCATTTATTAGCTGAAATTAATAATACAGAAACTTAGTTGGGCATGGGATCTTAATATATTTAACTATCTCCTTCCTAGCTGGGCTTTCCTAGCTGGGCTTTGTGAATGGTCTCATCTGTTGATATTTCAGACTCTTTTTATTAAATATACAATATATCACCACAGAGAAATGTTTTGCTCAGTCTTGATACCTGGAAGAGGGCTTGTTCCTGCCTTAACTTGATATGTCAGACTTTGCTGACACTCTGTGGGAGGCCTTATTCTTACTTAGGTGTGGATGGATAGTGAGGAGGCAAGAAGCTGAGGGGTGAGTGAGAGGCAGGGAGGAAGAGGGACTGTGATTGGTGTAAAGAAAAAACTTTAAAATAAAAAAGTAAAAAAGAGGGCTGGAGAGATGGCTGAGAGGTTAAGAGCACTGACTGTTCTTCCAGAAGACCTGAGTTTAATTCTCAGCAACCACATGTTGGTTCTCAACCATCTATGATGACATCTGTTACCCTCTTCTGTATACTATATACATAATAAATAAATCTTTTTAAAAAGTAAAAAATGAGAAGTATCTATTAGTTGTAAAAACCTAACAAGCCTGAGAAGTTAAAAAGGATGTCAACAGTAATGGGCCATGTTATAGCAAGTACTAATGACATGATGCCATATAAAATGCCACTTTACCTATGATCTTCCTGAGATCCATAGTCCAAACATCAATGTGAGAAAAGCATTAAAAATCTTCTGCTTGAGGGACATATTGGTAATTTCCTAATTTATGTTCTGTCTTCCCAGCTGACTTCACTTTTTTAAAAATAGCAAGAATACTAATCATCATACTGAAGAATAAGAGTAAAATATGAACATTGATTAATGTAGCAATTTTAAATTATTATTTTTCACAAAATGTCCTATAATAATATGTTAATAGTGAAAACTGTATCTAGGATATAGAGGAACTATTTAATATCTGTAACAGCTTTTGTAATTCGGGATTTTTCTGAAAGTTTTAATTAATGCATAAATAATAAAATGAGCTTAGATATTACTCTAGGCAATGATACTTTTGTATCCTGTTGATTTCATTATGATACAGAGTGGAGGAATTAATAAATCATTTGTGAATCTGGCCTTGCAACATGATAACTGGTAGCCTGTTTTATTTCACTAGCTTTTGCTTCTCTCAGCTCTTATAAGTACATTTTTTGATGGCTTTATGTCTTCTCCTAGTACCAACCAACTTCTTCAGTCAAATATGAGGAAGATGAGATACACAGTTTGTTATGTAAAGGACCTAAGGCTGGGATTAGTCTTTTTAATATACTCCATTCAGATTTAGGACAATATCTGGTATAGCCAGCCCTCTGTATTAGCAGGTTCTCCATCTGAAAATTTACTGTACTGAAAATAAAAAGGCTTAAGAAAAAAAATATAGGATCTCAAACTACTTTTGGTTTATATTTTCCTGATGGCTAAGAAATTTAAACATTTCATTATGTGTTCCTCAATCATTTTAGTTTTCTCTATTGACAAATTTCTGAGTTTATGTAAAACTTTTAAATTACATGTTGATATCTACTTTCTTGGCTTCTTTATGAACTTTATGTATTAGTCCTTTACTGAGTGTGGATTGGTAAAAATCTTTTTCTAAATGTTACTATTTTGTCTGAATGGTGGTATCATTTGTCCTTTAAAATCAGGGACACATAGATATCTGTGGTTGGGTGAAATACAGTTGATTTCAGGGTAGACTGGGGAGGGACAAAAAGGGGATGATTAGGTTAGAAGGAGAAGGGTGTAAGGAATCCTGGCATATTTTTAATTATGCATCTTCTCTTTTTTTTTCAGTGACAAAATACATACATGAGACTTAACTAGAGACTTCTACCATAGTAAATTAACCCCCTAATGCTGACATATTGAAATCTTGCTGAATTTGTATCAGGGATATTGTATTAGGAGAGGCAGGCATGCAAGAAAGCTAATATAATAAAGAGATTTAAGTGAAATAACTGAAACTTATGTAACAAAAGCAAAATTTTTGTTCTTAAATTCTTTCTAGTCTCTTAGAAAAAATTCTGAGATACACATTTAGAGCTTTAGGATTGATGAATATAATTATCACATATTGGTTAACACATTTCACATACACAAAGAAACTATTGCTTATATGATAACCTATAACTCATAAAACTTGTGTCTTTTGGTATGACACACAGTAGTGTTTATAATTCTCATAAATTTTTTGAAGTATTTCTTACTAGGAAAAAATAAGATGAAAAACAACTGGGATATACTTTCTTAATAACAATGTAGCATTGTTTACTTCATTGTAGCATATTGGTATTCAGAAGTATTTAAATTTCTATTCTCCAACATCATGATATAAAGATTTTTAAAACAACTCTTGTAATATGAAGCATATTTTATACAAAAGACCACTTCGAACAGATGTATATGATTAGTCATTTGAGCCTTACCCAGAGATGCATTTATTTTATTGAAGCAGAAACAATGAATTTTCTGTTCTGTAAATGTATAAATTCTCTTTTGAAAAGCCTAAATGCAGATAACAATGGTTAATATGATTTAATAATAAATTATTTGTTTTAGTTTTTAATATTATACTGAAGGAAACAAACTTTTGAAAACATTTAAATGTGGATATTATTCGCCAAGCATGCTAAGAAAAAAAGCTCATTTTTTGTCAAATTGAAGTGGAAATTTTCTCCAAATGTAAGGTTTGCATATGAAAACTTCAATTCACTCATTTGAGTTACTGTTTCCTCATTTGAAAAATGTTATGAATTTTAGGTAAAAGTTTAAATTTCTTATATTATATTGAAGTTTCTCTATCTTATTTTAAAGGATAGAAATTAAAGCATAAAGTTATGTCAAGAAAAGAAAAACTACAAGAAACTATATTCTGAATGAAATAATAAACTCACTCTAAGTGAAGTTGAAAATTACTTTGGTGACTTAAAACATAAGACATTTGAAAGCATCTATAAATCATTGAATCAAGATCCATATAGAAATCAGGTATAATGGAAAACTTAGAAAAATATATGCTCTCTAATAAAATGAGGTCTAGTTGTTCAAAATGTGATTTTTATTTTTAAGTATCCTCCTAGGCTTAGAAAATAGAGGAATATGAAACATTATCTTAATAGCCACACAGATTAATGGAAATGTTCACAATTCTTTAGTTCTATATTTTTCTGTCTTTGAGATTTGTCATTAGCATATGTTTAAATTTTCTTTGAATTATGACAATTTTCATAACTAATAATGAAAACTTTGAATTATGATAATTTTCATAACTAATAGTGAAAACATGATATTATACATAAATTACTAAATAAGATTTAGCCTCCGAATAACTAACAGAAAATTTTCTATAAAATTCTAAATCTTATTACAGGTTTCTTTTTATCCAGTGTTAGGTGCAATTGTAACATTTCTAGTCCTAAATGATTTAGCAGTTGAATAATAAATCCTAGGAAAGCTAATTATAAGAGATGGAAAGGGAAGATAAATTATTTTCTTATACACACACACATTATAACCACCTATAGCTCAGTACTTCTGACAGAATCTAAGTAGTAAATTAACTGTTATGGATCATTTTGACCTGTGATTTTTCATAAATTTCAAATAGTCTGTGAAATGCTTTAGATTTCATGTCCAACTCCAGTAAACACACTGCAGAAAAAAAAATGATAGTTCATATGGGATTGAAGCTCATAGAGAGTTCCCATGGTTTGTTAAGTTTATAACTATGTTGATCAATATGATTCAAGGTCAGGCACTGATTGTACAAAATGATGTGGCATAGTAGAGAATTGCTGACAGTCACAGTTACATCACATTGGAAGGAACTAAGCTCAAAATTAGAATCATTTTTAGTTTTATTATTTATCTCTTGTTCATGGGAATTTGAGGATGTGTAAATGGAGCCATTAAGTTATTGCTGCTCAAAGGCAATGGTACATTTGAGAAACATAACACTTTCATAATGATCACATTTTGATGAAAATATTCTCAAGCATTTGCTGCCCCTTGATGTTTTTCTGTGTGACCTTGAAGAGTTGCTAAAAATCCCTATGAGAAATAATTAATCTCTCCAAATCGTTTATGATCACCTTCATACTTTAAAAGAACTTAATTTTATGAGGTAAAATTCTTCATTTTTCCATAATGATGAAAGAGTACATATAAATATCTAGGTTAGCAGCATGTGTGCTTGTAAATGAATTCCAAACCCTATGTATGAAGGTCTGATGATTGTAAGAGACAATTCTTTCCTTCCATTGGAGATACAACATCAGATAATGTATTTATTATTTACCCTGAGACATCTTGCTAGCTTTCAATTAAGTATTATATCTTGCTAGCCTTCAATATTGTTGTAACCCTAATTTTGGCCATTTTTTTTACTTTTATTTTTAAATTTTAAATATTTATGTCTTCTTACCAGAGACTTGATAGCAAGGAATAACTTGTAAATCATTCAATATGTAGTTCAAACTGTCTTTAAAATAAGATCCTCTTTTTTACTTTTCCCAAGTGCTGTGTTTAATCATTTTCTCAACATTATTTTATTTTTCTTTTTATGGGCCTTGTGCATGCATGTGTGTCTCTGCACAACAAGTGTGAAATGTCTTCCTATGGCAAAATAAGATGTTGGATTGCTGTAACTGGAATTACATGTAGTTGTGGGTCAGTGGGAAATATCTGAGTTTCTTGCAGAAAAAAACAGCGTTCTTAGAAGCTGACTCATTCCTATATTCTCCACAATTTACCTTTCAAGAATATATTCTTATTTTGTTTAGGTCATGAACATCACCAATACTGTACTCAGTATTACAGCAAACATTTAGACTATAGCAGATATGCCAAGTAAATAGAAAGCATATGTGCCAAGCACATAGAAAGTTTACATGGCAAGATTATAAGTGCATCTGCTCCTTTGGTGTGTATGCCTTCTAGAAAAAAATGTATTATAAATTAGTTGACAAGGTACGGCAGTACATGTGATCAGCTAATGAGCTAATGGAAAAATTAAAAATACAGTATTTTCTGTTTCAATGACAACAGTAAAGGCAGAATGGTGGCTAGGGATAATAGAATAATGCTCACCATTGTCTTTCTGGTTTTGTTGGTTTTTTATTGTTATTATATAAATTATATCCATTATTTGAAACTATTTAGCATTCATTCATAAGAACTAATTCTTAAGCTCAAGATTAGTACTCTACTAGTTATTGCTAATAACATGTCTCTAGGCTGTTTCAAATTTGAAGATAAAACATGAAATTTTATAATCTGGCCAGTTTGTTTGCACCAAAATAACAGAAAGAAGAAAATATTATATTCTGATAATGTGATTATTTTTTAAATTATTTATTCATTTATTTTTGTCAAAAGCTTTTTCAGCATCTGAGGATATAAACGTGTGTTTTTTCCTTCGGTTTGTTTATATGATGAATGATATTTATAGTTTTTAATATGTTGAACCATCCCTGCATTTCTGGAATGAAGCCTGTTTAATTGTAGTGGATGATACTTTTTATATATTGTGGTAAATGATTTGCCAAAATTTTGTTGAGAATTTTAGCATCAATATTCATGAGGAAAATTGGTCTTTAATTGTCCTTCTTTGTTGTGTCTTTGAGTGGCTTGGATATTAGGGTAACTGTGACCTAATAAAAGGAATTTGGCAATATTCCTTCAGTTTCTATTGTGTGAAAAAGTTTGAAGAGTAATGGCAGTAATTCTTCTTTGAAAGTCTGCTAGAATTCTGCACTGAAACCATCTGGACCTGGACTTGTTTTACTTGGCAGTCTTTTAATGGCAGCTTCAAATTCATTTACGGTCATAGGTCTATTTAGGTATTTAATCTAATATTGATTTAATTTTGGTAAATGGTATCTGTCCAAAAAGCTGTCCATTTCTTCTTGGTTTTCCATTTTTGAGGAATACAGATTTTCAAAGTATGACCTGATAATTCTCCGGATTTTCTGAGTGTCTGTTGTTATGTCTCCCCCTTCATTTCTGATTTTGTTAATTTGAGCTACTCTCTCTCTCTGCTCTTTGATTAGTTTGAATAAAGGTTTGTCTATCTTGTTGACTTTATCAAAGAACCAACTATTTGATTCACTGATTCTTTGTATTGTTGTTTTTGTTTCAATTGTATAGATTTCAGCTCTAAGTTTGATTATTTCCTGCCGTCTACTCGTTCTAGATGAGTTTGCTTCTAATTGTTCTAAGGTTTTCAGCCATGCTGTTAGTTCTCTAGGGTTGGATTTCTCTAGGATTTTCACATAGGCATCTAGTGCTATGAGTTTTCCTCTTAAGACTTCTTTCATTGTGTCCCATAATTTTTTTTTTATTTTTAAAATTAAAGTTGCAAGATCTCCACCAAATAGGATGGAAGAGGAATCTCCAGAAAGAGTCCTAGTAGAGGTCCAGTATTAATCATGTTGTGTAGACCCGGGGCCTTGAATCAGACCAATGAACCATTGCAATAAACACAAGCAATATGGGAAAAGAAGTATATAGTGGATGTGAGTTCTTGGGTCACACTTCAGCTTTCATGATGAGACTTTCAATTTTTTTTTAATTTTCTTCTTATTTTTTCTTGAATTTTGATTTGTTTGTAGGGTGTAGGGGTGAAGGTCACAAGCAAATAAATGGGAATGAATAGTGTCATAATGCATGATGTAAATACCACATATAATAAATACTTTTTAAAAGATTGTTATAATATGTAGGAGTGTTTTGCATGCATATTTACCTGTTGACCAAGTGTGTGTCTGCTGTACGCAGAGGTCAAAATAGACTGTCAGTTATCAGTTCTAGAAACCATATTAAGCAAATCTGAATCCTCTGGAAGAACAAGCAGTGTTCTTAACTACTGAGCCATCTTTCCAACCCCTGTGATGATGTATTTAATGGCAATCATTAGTGATCAAAAGCCTTTTATGTTTTTAATGAGGAATTACAAAACTACATAGCATTTTCACAACTCAAAAAAGACAAACTGCTAACACTTTAGCTCAGTGAAGAGAAAAATCTGTATAATAACTGCTGAATTTGATTATTGGCCCTACAAAAACTTAATATAAATTAAATAAATAAAAGCCTTAATTTTACAAAATTTGGAAAGAATAATCTCTGTTCATATTCTTACCACATCATGTAAAATAATTTCATATAAGAATAGAATTTGATAAGACATTTTGAGGTAAAAATGAAGCATATGTTATAATTTCTCCCTTTCTTTTTTATTATGAATAAAGTCACATTTTCTATCTGTGTATATCCTTATTCAAGTCCCCTTTGCCCTCCCACCCCCTCCAGTAATTCTCTCTTCTCCACATCTCCCTATCTCCTCCCCAGCAAGGAAAGGAGGTCCTAAGGTCCCAATATTGCTCAGTTCAGCATCCACTCCTGGCAGATCCAGTTTCCTCATCCCAACATCAAGACTGAGTCAGGTATTCCTCTAGAGAGAGTGGGATTCAAGGTGTCAATCCAATGTGTTTCAGATCCCAAGCTGTTCAGTGTTTGTGGTTTGCAGCTTGGACATGCTTTGGCTTTTGCTTTTTGTTTAGAGTTCACTAATGAGTGAGTACATATGATATAATTTTAAAAAGAAATTTTCCCTGTGGAGAGAAACATTGCCTTCTTCCATCAAAGTTTTGTTTTTAAAATGTGAATAGATGGTTTTCAAATGCATATTTACATATTTCTTAAAAATGTATAAAACTTTAAAGCATAACCTTCTTGGATTTTTCAGCTATTTATTGAACCAGACATATTTCATTCTTTTGTTGGGAAATATTAATAATTTCTGATCATTAATATAATATACATATTTATATAATTATAATATAATGTATAATTTTCTTAGGATGTTATAACTTGAAATTTATAATCTTGACCTAAAAATCATTTCAAAAATTGTCTTTAAGTTTATATTGCTATAATTATCTAAAACAATGAATGAGCTGCTACTCACATAGTCTCATTACTTAGTTTTCAACATCTTTCTATAGTATGAATTTAAACTGTAGTCCTTTATCACATTGGTCTTCATACAACTTCTTTCCATGACCCCTTCAATTTAGGGTCTTCCACTGAAACTAAGACTAGACCTTCACCAGTGATATTTCTTGATCACTGACAGGATCAAGCTTCATCTGTGTAAGCCATTATGTTATGTTTACTGCCAGATAATGTTGTCAACTTTACATAAACTAGAATCATTTAGGAAAAGGGACCTCAGTTGAGAAAATGTCTTTCCCATATTGGCCTGTGAAAAAATTTGTGGTGTTTTTACTTTCTTGATTGATGATTGATGTAAGATGTCCCAATTCACTGGAGGTAGTCTTATATCTGGGATGGTTGTCTTAGCTGTGTTGGTAGTGTAAGAAAGCAGGCTGGATCACCCAAGACACAAGAGCAACAGCCATAGAAACATAATAACAGAAATGATAAACAGTTTAAACAAACAAATTGTTCCCATTTGGGTTATGGGAAAAGTCCCAAAAGTGAGAGTTTGCCAAAGACCACTGGTTCAGATGTTTTATCAACTCCAAGATTCATCTCCATGTTCTTTGGTGGCTATCACCCTGACAAAAGCCTTAGATTTCAAAAGAATTCAGGCTAGATTTTTTATAACTGAGACTAGGTCTTTTCCCCAGATATGCAACTAAATCCATCCATGGAAAATTATTTCTGCAAAAGATCTTGTTTCTTTTATTTAGAATTTTCTATCTCTATATACTTTGTATATGGTTTGTTTTTCTCTAAAATTAGAGGAAAGAATAAGAGGATCTTTTACACTTGTTTTCTTTTAGGCTTTTTGTGATTTGATTCATTAGCTGCTCCTTCAAAGATAACTTGCCCTTTGTTACAAAGATATTTCCAGTCCAGAGAATGAGGATAGCTTATCAGAGCTTTTTATTTTGAACTTATGTATAAATCAAATACAGGAAGCAACAGAAATCAATTAAGAAGATTTCTGTTTTAGATTTTATTTTTTATGTTTTATGTATTTTAGAGAAAAGAATTTTTATTATTGTATTTTTTAGCTATGCTGGATGTTTTGCTTTTTTAATATAAAATTTGATATTGATTTTCAAAAAACAATAAAGAAAAATAAATAAATAATAAATTTTAAAAAAGAACAGTGGAATAAAAAAAGATTCTTGTTAAAGCTTTTATATTGGACTTACAGCTTTACAATTCTCAGTAAGAATTTTCTCCCTCTCTTTTTCGAAGAGTAGTATCCCAATTTCTGCTTATGCTATTATCATCCTAATGCCATGAGATGAACAATGGCAGCATTTGTTGGTAATAGTATACATTTTAGCATTAACTGCTCTTAAAGAATCACCTTATCTTTATTCTGTTTGCTTTGTTTTCCTTTCTTCTTGTCACAGAATTATAGGGTCTTCTGAGTTAAAACAGAAGCTTCAGAAAAATTTTTGAGGCTGAAATGCTTGAATTTGAAGTGGAAGGGGATCCAATTCCAAGAACATTTTTTTTCTCAGTGAGATTCAATAGCACATGACAAATCCATGATAGTATCTATATGCCCAAGGCATTTGTTTTTCTAGGAAACTGAATAAAATGACTTATACCAGACAGATAATTTGCTATTAAGTCCAGTGCCAAATGGGTGAACCCAAAGCATACTTCTCTTTTAAGCCTTTGTTGAGCTTTTACTATTAATTTTATCTGATGTATTGTGTATCAGGAATGACAATTACCAAATAAAGAAAATATTTTCTTCTAGAGTGATACAATAAACAGAAAACTTAACCTTAATTGGTCACTGTCTGATCTCTTCAAACATTTTAGGGCCAGTAGTGCATGGCAGTCTGTAAGCAACAAAGCAAGATCAAACTGAGAAAGATATTTGGCTTTACCAATGTCTAATTCTATAGTCCAACTGTCTAGTCTTGGTATAACCATCTGCTTAAAGACTTGTATCAATAACCAATATGTGAGTGCCTGCAAGTGAACACAAACAACCTGAGAAAGCGTAAATAACCTCTCATACTGAAATCAAGATGTATTGGAAGTTTATTACTTTTCTTAGGTAGTCTATTCTTAGTACTTTAGAAGGTTTAGAGGAGTGATTCATAATTCTTCTGCTGAGAATTCCCTTTTTAGTTCTGAACTCCATTGTGTTGATTGGGTTATTCAAGGTTTTGGGCTCTAGATTCTTGAGTTCTTTATACATTTTAGAGACCAATCCTCCAACACTTATGGGGTTGGTGAAAATCTTTTCCCATTCTGTAGGCTGTCATTTTGTCCTTTTGACAGTGTCCTTGGCTTTATAGAAGCTTCTCAGTTTGAGGAGGTCCCACTTATTGATTATTGTTCTTAGTGTCTTTGCCACTGGTGTTATATGCCAATTCATAGAAGTGTATTTCCAACCTTCTTTTCTGTCAAGTTCGGAGTGGCTGGGTTTATGTTGAAGTATTTGATCCACTTGGATTTGCTTTTTGTGCAGGATGACAGACTTGTATCTATTTGCATTTTTCTACACACTACTAACCAGCTATGCCAACACCATTTGTTAAAGATACTATCTTTTTTCCATTGAATATTTTGAGCCTCTTTGTCGAAGATCAGGTGTTCATAGGTTTTTGGGTTAATATCTGGATCCTCAATTCAAATCCATTAATCCAAAAGTCTGTTTTTATGCCAGTACCAGGCTGTTTATTTTACTGTTGCTCTATAGTATAACTTGAATTCGGAGATAGTGATGCTTCCTGAGTTTCTTTTGTTGAGCAAAATTGTTTTGGCAATCCTGGCTTTTCTGTTATTCAAAATGAAGTTGAGTATTGTTCTTTGAAGGTCCGTAAAATATTGTCCTGGGACTTTGATGGACAGTGTATTGAATCTGTAGATTGCTTTTGGTAGGATTGTCATTTTTACTATATTGATCCTACCTGCCCAGGAACATGAGAGAGCTTTCCATTTTCTGATATTCTCTGTAATTTCTTCCTTCAGTGATTTAAAATTTTTGTAAAATAGATCTGTTACTTCTTTGGTTATAGTTACTCCATGGTATTTAAGGCTATTTGCAGCTATTATGAAGGGTAATGTGTCCCTTATTTTTTTTTTTTCTTCCCTTTTATCTTTAGTGTATTGAAGGGCTACCGATTTCTTTATCTTCTGTAGATATCTGCTAGGTCCATTTGTTTAGTTTTTGGCTAGATTATCTATCATTTTTTGAAGTTTCCTACTACCAATATTTATGGGTCAATGTGTGATTTAAGCTTTAGTAATGTAATTTACACAAATGTGGGTGCTCTTGCAGTTGGAGCAGAGATGTTAGAATTTAAATAACATTTTGGTGGTGTTATTCTTCAGTGAATTTGAAATGTTCTTCTCCATTTTAATTCTGGTTAATTGAAGTTTGTTTCTTAGGTACATTGTCTTTAAAAAATTTTTTTCAGAATTTTATTCTGACATAATATCTATCTTTGATTTTGAAGTATGTTTACTTAAAGGTAACATATATCTCCTATTTTGAGGCGTCTTTCATGCATGTATGAAAATGATGGATCTTGTTTTTCTATCCATTGTGTTGGTCTAGGTCTTTTTATTGAAAAATTCAGTCTACTGATTTTTAGGTAAAACTGTGACCAATTATTGTTAATTCCTGTTATTTTGTTGTTGATGATGATGACGATTATTGTGCTGGTGCTATTGCTGGTACTGCCAGTGGTTATGTTGTTGGTGGTGTATATATGCTTCTATTCTTTTGGTTTGGCTGATTTGAGATTATTATTTTGTGTATTTTCCTGAGTATACTTAACCCCCTTGTGTTGAATTTTTTTCTTTTTGTACTGTCTGTTGATCTGTATTAGTGGGTAGATATTGTTTGAATTTAACATTATTGTAGAATATCTCCTATTTTCATCTGTGGTGATTGAAAGACTTTATGGGTATAGTTGTCATGGATGGCTTATGTAGTCTATTAGAAACTGGAGGACATCTGCCCAGGCCATTGAAGATATTAGATTCTCAATTAAGAGAAAATTTAGGTATAATACTGATAGTTCTGCCTTTACATATTACTTGGTATTTTTCCATTGCAGGTTTAATATTCTTTCTTTATTTTGTATATTTAGTCTTTTGATTATCATGTAGTGAGGGGACTTTCCTTTCTGATTCAATTTATTTGGAGTTCTATAATGTTTCCTATAACTTTGTACTAATGTTCCATTCAGGTTAAAAATATTTTCTTCTATGATCTTGTTAAAAATGTTTTCTGTGCCTTTGAGCTGAGTTTCTTCTTCTTTTATTATCCTTCTAAATTTTGGTCTTTTTATAGTGTCACAGATTTACTGGGTGTTTTGTCTCTAGAATTTTTTTTAGATTTAGCATTTTCTTTGACTCATATATCCATTTCTTTTGTCATATTTTCAATGTCTAAGATTTTCTCTTCAATCTCTTGTATTCTGTTGGTGATACATATCTGTTCTTTCTACTCACCTAGAAATTTTTATTTCCAGAACTTTTTCATTGTATGCTTTCTTTCATGTTTCTTTTTCTAATATCAAATATTGAAATGTTTTATTCATTTTCTTTAATGGTCTTGTTTTGTCTTGACCCTGTCTTCTTTAAAGGATTTATTCACTTAACCTTTAAGAATTTCAATTGTCTTCCTAAGGTTTTTTTTTTATTCTAAGTCTAATCGTTGTGATCCAACTATATTAAAATACTTAGAACTTGCTGTGGTAGGATAGTTGGTCTCTGGTGGTAGCATATTGCTTTGCCTGTTTTTTTTGTGTTCTTATGCTGGTGTCCATGCATATGGGTTTGCTGTGATTATACTTCTAGGTGCCAATTTCTGAATTTGTCTTTGTATGATGTGTATTTTATTCCTTGGTTTCTGTTTCTTGTCTTGTATTTGGTCTAGTGTGGCCTGTAGTTGCACAGAAGTTTCTTTTCATATTTGGGGATGAACACAGTGATACAAAAGGTTGGGGGAAAATAAATAGAGCCAAGTGATAGATGATTGTAGCGGGAAATCAGGAACTATATATGTGAATGATTGCATCATAGGACTGGACACGAGCGGGGCGTGGTTAACTGGAAAGGATTCTGGAAGTAGACCTTCAAGGGAGAGGAAGAGGACAGGAAGCCGTCATTCTCTCGCGAGAGTTCCCGACCGGGTGCGCAGTTCAGCACAGCTGCGCGGGAATTTGGACGTACGGTGTGGGGATGAGGAATCTTCCTTAGAAAGGCTCCGGTGCACTGCAACCTTATCCTTTCATTTTCTCTTAAAATCATCGCTGTTTTGTAAGTTATTTTCACAAAATAAACCCCATTTAAAACATATCTCATGGCGGGTTTTTACCGTGATAATTGGCGCCTGAACGCAGGGCTAATTCCACAAACTCACCGGGTCACCCGCCCACAGAGCTGGTCTGTAACGACTTTGGTTACCAGCTGCACACGAGCCTCCTGTATGCAACCAGGAATGAATCTGCGTATGGCAGACCTCCTGAGAAAAGGATTGATCCATTCTAGTGGAGTGTCTGGTAGGATTTGTTGAAAGATCTGAGAAAGACCCTCCCAGCAGAAACGCCACCTCATTTCCCGCACCATTGCTGCCGCTACTGATCACAACTGCGAATCTGCTGGCCGTAAGTTCTCATTACATCTCAGTATATTTTTTTCTTCCTTTTCTTTTCTACATATTTTTTTCCTTTCTACAATGTCTTACCAGATAAATGTTCAGAATTTTTCTCACTTTGTCACAATGGTGATAGAGGATTATTTCCAGGATTACGCATTTGGAGGTTATCTCCACCCAGGAGACCTTTTGAATTTTTGTGTGATAATATATTTCATACTTACCTATTTTAAGGCATCTCAACATAGAGATTATGAGGCTAAGATGTCTGGCATGGATGAACGTATTAAGACACTCCAGAAACTCATTGTTTCCATAGAAGAGAGGTCTACATTGATCACAGAAGAATTTAGAGCTCATATTGATGAAAATTTTAGAAAATTGGATGAAAAATTAAAAAAAATGGATGAAAATTTTAGGATAATGGATGGAAACTCTAGGAAATTTGAACAGAAGATAGTAGAACAGATAGATGTGGAGACAGGGAGGATTTCCCATTCTATGAAATTGTTGGAGAGATCGTTTATAGAAGACTATAAAACACTGGAAAAGACCATTACCACTAGGTTACAAGATTATGAGGCTCGCTTGGAGGTTTTAGAAAGGATCTTGAGGCAACACCTGCTCAAGATAACCCAGAGCCCCCTCTTAAATGGTGCTACTGCAGGGAAGGTTCTTTACATAGAGTGGTTACCATGAGGGGACTACACCCCATCCCTCCAACTCTATTCTCAGATGTGGCAGAGGCCAAAAAACCACAACCACGTGGAAGGGCTTCTGACAATGTGGGATACAATTATGAACCTATACCCATGAAGGATTTAAAGACAATAAAGGAAGCCATAGTGAACTATGGTGTACACCCATCTTTTGTGAGGCAATCCTTGAACTCATGGTCAGCACAGAATCGAGTAATTCCTGATGACTGGAAGAATTTGGCAAACGCAGTGTTGAGCGATGGCCAAAACTTCCAGTGGAGGTATTCGTTTAGAGAAGATGCTAAAGCCTTGGAATCTTGAGATCAAATTGGAAATGTTACCGTCTCCAAGGACCAAATTCTTGGGGAAGGCTGGTTTGCTGATTTATCAGTTCAGGCTACGTATGATGACCATGCTCTGTTGGTGTGTCATACTGCCACCCTAAATGCTTGGGAAAAGGTTTTGGACCCAGGACAGAGAATTGAGTCATATACCCAGATTAAACAAGGTCCAATGGAGCCTTATACAGACTTTTTACAGAGGTTGACTCAGGCTGTAAATAGAGCAGTGTCGGATCCAGAAGTTAGGAAACAATTGATACTCTCCTTGGCCTTCGATAATGCTAATATGACATGTAAAATTTGATCATGCCATTAAAGATCAGGGGTGCACCCTTAGATGA
The DNA here is from genome assembly GCA_004025045.1 of Sigmodon hispidus. Lineage (NCBI taxonomy): Eukaryota > Metazoa > Chordata > Mammalia > Rodentia > Cricetidae > Sigmodon > Sigmodon hispidus. The sequence goes on along the minus strand of PVIH01019340.1, from coordinate 2,054 downwards.
ATGGATTCAATATGCACTTAATGCTGAATATCTACACCATAATGAAGAGAATTGGGTAGGTCAAGCCATTGCTAATGCTAAGATGAGAAATCAAGGCATTATTTGCTTCAATTGTGGTAAGCCATGCCATATAAAGAGAAATTGTAGACAAAGCATACGTGGGAACTTCTCCAATCACAGGAGTGACATAAATAGAAAACCACTACATCCTGAACTATGTAGAAGATGTAACAAAGGCAGACATTGGACAAATGACTATAGATCTATAAGAGACAAAGATGGCAAACATTTACCTTCGGGAAATGTAACTCAGGGCTTCCACAGGGAAGCCCCCAAGAATCAGACCTTCAAGCCAAAAAGGTTTCAGTCATATCCAGTCACAGTGGAAGAGCAGTGTCCTCAGGACGAATAACAAATTCCAAGTCTGAAACAGTAGATCATTTAACCATAGACAATAGATTGCCCTTACAAGAGAAGTTGATGGTATCTAGCAAACCAATAAAACAAATATTTTGGCAGACCTCCATAAATGAGCAAAGACCAAAGTTGACAATAAGAATAGACAATATTTTTATGCAGGGCTTAGTCGACATGGGGGCTAATGCTTCAATCATAACTCAGCAGGCCTGGCACCCCAGGTGGCCTCTGAAGGAGGTAGACATTCAATTTTTAGGTATTGGGACATTGTCTCAGGTAAAACAGAGTGTGAGATGGCTAGAATGCATAGGACCAGAAGGACAGAGAGCGAGATTGAAGCCATACATGGCCAACATAGCAGTTAACTTATGGGGTTGTGATCTCCTACAACAATGGAACACTCAAATTAAGATTCCTCCAGACCTACATACTAGCCAAAGAACTAATTGTGGTCTTGAAGGTAATACCTCAAGAGGCTACATAAAACAGCCGTCGGTCATTTAGGTTGCACAAAGACGCAGTCTTAAAACTGCAAGCACCCCTAAGACACTAACAGCCCTGCCTTTGAAATGGTTGATGGATAAACCTATTTGGGTCCAACAATGGCCTTTGACAGAGGAGAAATTGCTAGCCCTAGAACAATTGGTGCAGGAACAGTTACAAGCTAAACATATTGAAGAATCGACCAGCCAATGGAATTCCACTGTATTTGTGGTCAAGAAGAGTCTGGGAAATGAAGAATGGTGACGGCAATTAATAAGGTAATTCAGCCCATGGGCACCCTACAATCCGGTATACCTTTACCTTTTTTGCTACCTAAAGGATGGCCTATAATAGTTATTGATCTGAAGGATTGTTTTTTTTTAAAATACCTCTACAGGAACAAGACAGAGGGAAGTTTGCTTTCACTGTACCTAATTTTAATAATTCATACCCGGTATAAAGGTACCAATGGAGGGTTCTTCCACAAGGGATGTTGAATACCCCCACCCTATGCCAATATTTTGTCCGACAGCCATTGGAAGTGATACACAAACAATTCCCACAATCTATCATTTACCATTATATGCATGATATATTGTTAGCAGACCCAGATGTAAACACCTTAGAAAGACTGTTTGAGAAATTGAAGAAGGTATTGCCTGATTGGGGACTTCACATTGCCCCTGAAAAGATACAAAGAGGGGATTCTATCAATTATTTGGGATATAAAATAGGCTTGCAAACAATTAGACCTCAGAAGGTACAACTTAAGAGGGACAGATTAAAAACACTTAATGATTTCCAGAAGCTATTGAGGAATATAGCCCATATATGTCCAGTTATTGGTATTAAAAACTATGAACTGATTCATTTGTTCAAAACTTTAGATGGAAAAAAGTATCTGAATAGTCCCAGGGAATTCTCTGCTGAAGCCGAGAAAGAATTAGCATTGGTAGAAAAGAGATTACAAGAAGCACATGTTAACTGTATAGACCCAGACCTCGACTGCATCCTGGTTATTTTGCCTTCTGAATATTCCCCTACAGGGGTCATAATGCAAAGGGAAAATATTATATTAGAATGGATATTTCTGCCACATAGACCAAGTAAAAAACTAAAAACATACATTGAAAAGATTTCAGATTTGATTTTCA
>PVIH01019339.1:0-35692 GCA_004025045.1 Sigmodon hispidus | reverse complement strand
CACTCTTGAGGGAGGGGGGACAAAACTGGATTTAGCCAGGAGTGAAGACTGATCCAAGCATTATTGGGCCAGTGGGACCATAGGACTGTCTGCTCCCTGCCAAGGGAGGGGATGGGGAGTTGCAGAGAAGAAAAATGACCAGATGTGGTGGGAGGGGGAAGAGACCTTGAATAAGGATATACAGGGATGGAAAAAAAAAAATTCAGAGGGAAAGCTGAACACAAAGAAAATATATGTGTAGCAATCTTATTTGCATTTCCACCCTTGATAAGCCATGCTTATGATTATTATCCTCTGTATAGTTATTGTTAATTCTTCTGCATTTTTAAATTCTTTTTACTGTTTTTTGATAAATACAAAATAAAGAAGGAAAAAAGATTAAGCTCAATTCAAAAAAAAAATAGACAAGTGAGGTCACATGCCCCAGACTTATCCCATAGTGTTGAAAAATGAAGATACTGTAATATCTCTACCCTAGGTTTTTAATCATTTATTCATTCCATGACCAATATCAATTTATATTAAAGTCTAATGAAATTGATACAAAAAGACAAACAGATCTCTATATAATATTATCAATAGGGCTTCTATGGGGTTCAAAACTAAAAAGAGAATTACAGAAGAATTACAAATGGCTGAAAGGCACTTGAAAAGGCACTCAATGGCCTTTAGAGAAACGCAAATCAAAACAACTTTAAGATACCACCTTATACCTGTCAGATTGGTCAAGATAAAAGACACACATGACAGCTTATACTGGAAAGGATGTGGAGTGAGGGGAACACTTCTCCATTGTTGGTGAAAATGTAAGCTTGTTCAGCCACTCTGGAGTGCAGTATTGCAATTTCTCAGAAAACTAGAAATCAATCTCCCCAAGAATTCAGCAATACCACACTACTGGCATATACACTAAAGATGCACATTCACACTCCAAAAGCATTAGCTCAACTATGTTCATAGCAGCATTATTCATAATAGCAAGAAACTGGAAACAACCTAGATGCCCCTCAACTGAAGAATGTATTAACAAACTGTGGTACATCTATACAATGGAGCACTACACAGCAGTAAGAAAAAATGGTATCCTAAAATTTGCAGGCAAATGGATGGATTTGGAGAATATCCTCCTTGGGAGGTATCTCAAACTCATAAACATAAGCAAGGGATGTACTCACTCATTAGTGGACTTTAAACAACAAGCAAAGGATTCCCAAGCTGCCAACCACAACCACTGAACATCTTGGGATCTGAAACACCTTGGACTGGCACCTTGAAACCCATTCCCTCCAGAGGAACACCTGACCCAGTCTTGATGTTGGGGTGAGAAAAACAGATCTACCTGGAGTGAATGGATGCTGAACTAAGCCAACTTTGTATCTTGGTACCACCTGCTCTTGCTGGGGAGGAGATAAGGAGATGGGGAGAAGAGAGAGTGATTGGGAGGGGCAGGAGGGGAAGGGAGTTTGAACAAGGGGAAGCATGGATAATAAAATAAGATTTTATTCATAATTAAAAAAGGAAAATAAAACAATACAAGCAATATGAGTTCACTATTTTTATGTGTTATATAGAAGAACGTTGTGTGAGATAAAAGTATTCATGTTTTTGGGGGGATTTATAAAGTTGGCCCCACATGAGATGTGGAATTTGGAAAGGACTGAAATAATGAGTCAAGAGCCTTGATGTTATTGGGGGAAATAAAAGTTATGTAAGAAGAAGGATGCACAAGACTGGGGACTTACTATGTTTTACAAAGAGTAATGAAGTGGGCTGTTGCAGCTGCAGTAGAAGGGTTTGGAGCATAATTGGTGGATAATGAGATGAGAGAGGGTGCAAAAAGTAAATTCATTCAAAGTCTCTAGGTCAGGCAATTAACTGAAGGCTTTAATATAAATGTGAGAGGAAGAGAGAAAAACCTTCAGTAAAGGACTGAACCACTCTGAACTACATTTTCAAAGAATTTATGTGAGCATGAATGAGAATATTCTTGAAGAGAGAAAGTAGAAGTCAGCTAAATTATTAAGAAATCTGGAGCAAGTAATTAATCACAGAAAGCAGCTGTTCATGGCAAAGGTCTAAAATCTAAAGTCCTGGAATTTGAGTTTCAAAAGGAGAGATGACAGAAGCACTCACAGGGTGCAGGGAAGAAAGAATGGAGTTGAGAAAGCACTGGTTTTGATATTTAGAGAGGATATTTCTAAATTTTACCTTGCTTTCAATACCTAGTTCTACTTTAGAGAATATATGATTGTAGGAAATTAATTGCATGGCCACTAAAATAGAGGAGATAAGAAGTCCATTTTTAATAAGCAGAATATCTTGTTTTGCAAGAAAAATGAGCTCTCTGGTTGATGGTCGTTTAGACTTTTAGCCTTTAATTCCAGCAATTATGAGGTAGAGGCAGATTGATCTCTGAGTACAAGGAGAGCCTTGACCACTGACCAAGTTCCAGGATAGATGGCTACACAAAGAAGTCCTGTCTCAAAATAAATAAATAAATAATAAATTAGTATATAAAAATATATATAAATAAAAGAACATCAAGCTTGCTATGCCATGACCAAATTGTGATATGCATTTTTTTGGTAGTTCCCTCTAATTGTTCTCAAATTAGATATGTTTTAAAGTAAATGCATAAGGAATCTTCATAATTTTTTGTGACAAAAACATAACAGCTTATTAATAATTTTGATTGTGAACACTGAAGTTGTATATGTTATATGGAAATATTATAACTAAAACATGTAATCATACCCAATTATAGCCCTAAATGTAGTACATATTTTATACATATGAAGCATGGTAATATATTTTATATTTAATAAAACCAATCTGGAATATTAGAGGGAGAAGACAGACCAGAGTCAGATCTCTCCCTGCCAATCTCTCAGGGTAAAAGTTGTCTTCCTGATCTCTCAGCATTGCTCTTCATTGCTTCTACAGAATAAATTTCTGTCTCCCTATGCCTGCCTTAAATACTTACTTTGCCCTATTGTTTACTTCTGGGTTCAGCTCTTCATCATATTGCTTGAGTTGGGATTAAAGGTTTGAACCACTACTCTTTGGTAGTTAGGCCTTGAACTCACAGAAACATAGAAAGATCTCTGTCTCTGAATTTAAGTGATTAAAAGCATATAGGCTACCACTCAGTCTTTCCCTGTGCTGGGATTAAAGGGATACAGATATAATACAGTAAAAGAATAGTTTACTGAATCTACTCTGAGAAAAAAGGAAATATGAATATGAAAGGAAAATAGGACAGACTATTGGGTCTACTTTTTAAATACCAACTAGTTTACATTGGGTTGGACTTTTGTAAATTGTATACAAATTGTATATATTTATGCAAAGTTGAGATTAATTTTTGTGATACATATATTTATATTCTTGTCTAAAGTATTGTAATGCAAATTGGTTCTCCTTAAAGTTTATTGTTACCAACTAAATAGAAAATAAATTAATACAAGTTAGTAGTCAGTCATTACCATTAAACTTTTAGTCAAATTAGGTATGTTTTTAAGGTCAAGCAGAGATATATTTACAATAGACTGGTTCTCTTCAAACACTTCAGAGATGTACAAAATATAAAATTAAGATATTCTAATATCTTAGTTTTTTGTGACACAGAGACATGTCTGCTCCTGGCAACAACAAATGTATTTTTTAAAAGATGATGGACATCAAAGACAAGAATTTACTTCTTTGTGGCAAATGTTATCCACATGGCAAGAAAGTGTCCATGCCTCACCTGCTGACAGTATTCTGTCCAATAGGACAAGAACAGCAATAAAAGACTGTTGAACTTTGCCAAAACAAGGTAGAAAAGTCTGTAAGAATATTCTGTTTCACTAATAAGTATATCAGGTATGCTAGGCCTGTAGGCTAAAGAGGGATGGTCTAACTTTTCAGAGAAAACTTGGGTGACTGTCCAGGCAGCCAGTTGTTTCTGTAAGTTTTCACAAGTTTGGAAGCCAATTGCTTGCATTGTCTTCTTACTCAGTTAAGATTATTACCTTTTCAGGTCTCTGATGGAGCTGAAGAATATATAACTCTAGTTAAAATTTTCCTAATTTCATATTTTAAAAAGTCACTAAGAGTTATAAAGTCTATAAGTTTGATAAATATCTAATTTTAGGTTGGTAAGGCAAATTAAATAGAAACAATTAGGAACAATTCTTTGGACGTACTAAAATAGGATAAATAATATTTTAACTGTATTTGTCAATTATCAATGGACTGGACATTATTAATGTATTTTTCTATATATAATAAAAAGATATTGTATTTATATGTGTTTTCATATTAATTATAACTTGTTTATATTGTTGATAAGGTAAAGGAATATGTGGTGAAATATAGGGTATCTAATAAAAGTTGCCTGAAGACTAGAGGACAGAGTCAGCCATAGAATTAGATATAAAAATCATGGATGACACATTCCTTTAAAACAGCACTAGAAAGTTTAATGAAAGAAGTGATATTGTTGGGCAGAGAAAGTTTTATATGGTGTGAGTAGTCAAAGCTTGTAGCTTTTCTTTCAACAGAAGACTCAGAGAATTTGTGAAGAGTGGCTAGGTGAGAAATAGCTGTGTCTCTCTGATCTTTCAGCTTTTTCCCCAATATCTGGCTTTGGATTTTGTTTTAATATCAATAAGGATTCATGCAATATATTAGGTAAATTATGCCTAAATTGTATGGAGCAGACATTTTTAGATCAATTACTGTATTTCAAAGGCATTTTGACAGTATCTGCTAGCATATAATTGTTTTTCTACTCACAGTGAGGTAGCTAGAGGGAACCAATCTGCAGATTCAACTCGATGTAAGTGTACCATATATTTATTAAAGTGAGAGGCTAAACTCAAATCAAGAATAGAATACATAAACTGATTTTGTAATATGACTATATTTTCAAGGTAGCATTTCTGAAAAGTACTTAAATTGTGTTTGTGTTTGCCTAAAGCTATAGTACATCAAAATGTTCAGAATAACAAGATGTTATTTAAATAGGTATATAAGAAAGTAATCTTTCCAAAGAATACCTCTTTTTAGGCAAATTAAATTAAATATTAAAATCCTATCAGCAAAAATGTATAAAAATTATTAAGATCAAAACTATAGGACTGTATAAGTATTAATGCACTTGTATATTAATAATATATGTTTGTCTAAATATACTTCACTATAGTATTATTCATTAGGATTATATTTGTTTTACTAATATTAATTTGTGTCGTTACTTTAACACAAACTTTAAGCAATTTGAATATGCTATTTTTGAAACATATTTTTTAAATTTTCTAAAATATTAATTATTTAAATATGTACTTTATTTTTTTATAAAAGATGCAGTTAACACACAATTAGAAAATACTTTTCCAGAATCAAAAGTAGAAAGTGAATTTTAGTCATAGGAACACTGAAGAATAGTTCTTAGTAATGATATCTGCAATAGCATTTATTAAAAATATAATAATTACATATACTAAACATTAGATTTTTAAAAACTTAAGTATGTCAGGTGGGTGGCTCAGTCCTATCAAACCAGCATTTGTATATACAGGTGGATCCAAAGTTCAAGGCTATTCTGCACTACACAGTGAGGTTGAGGCTAACATAGTCTACATGCAACATAATCAGAAAAAAAACATACTCAATGGAATCAGAATTTTATATATATATATATATATATGTATATATATATATACCAACTATATGTGGAGATATAGCAATAATTAAATAAGACATTATTAATGAGAATCAAAATGGGAGGGATTATAGAAAGAGTTGAATAGGGTAAAAGAAGAGATGAAAATAATGCAAATACAATTTTTGGTGTGTAAGTCTAACACTAAATGTAAAATAAGAAATTAATATAAAACAAACAAACAAACAAATTAGAAACAAAACATCCAGGATATACAAATAGCTTCATTGTTCTACAAATTCCCACTTTGGAATACATATGAAAAGATGTTTGAATTTGGGTTTTTTATTCTGAAAAATGAATATCATCTACTTCAGAACACACTTTTCGAAATTAATGTCTCATTTCCTTTTTATTTGCATTGTTATCAGATAATTTTAGATCCTTAAAATAAAACATATATCAACAATCCACTGAAATAGAGTTTCTTTGTGTGAAAAATCATTAGATAGTAGGCAAGGCTCTCCTAAAATGGAAGAATTAAATGAAAACATCTGCTTTTCAATACAACCAAAAAGAATAAAGCATATTATGGGACATTATACATGTATATGTTCCAAAATTAATCATTTTAAAACTATGTGACAATGATTTGTTCAGGGTAAAATTGCGGAACTCTACATCTTTAAAATTATGTTGTAATGGCACCAAACTAAACATAGAATATAAATAAAGAAATAGAGAGTTGTAACAAAAGACAGACAAAAATTTGGAGTGAAGATAATGCATGTAAATTTAGCTATAAGCTATTAGAAAAAGAAAAGTCAGAATAAAAAGAGATTTTTGTTAGTAAATGCATCATTCAAGATTAATAACTATGGAAAAAAAAAACCCGAAAGAACGGCACAGTTCTTTAATCCCAATATTTTTAGGTAAGCACAGGTTAATCTCTATGAGCATGAGGCAGTCTGGACTACAAAGCAAGTACCAGAACAGCCAGCTACATAAAGAAATCCTATCTCAGAAAAAAAATCAAAATATATGCACACACAGATTCCAAAAAAAACAAAGAAAATGAGAAACAAAAAGTCTATATATAATTATCAAAATAGTCAGCATGCATTTAACATACAGTTTTGTGAGGCTCATTACACTACAGGTTAAAAAAATAAAAGTGCATAACACTCATATTCAAATACAATGTAGACAAGCAACCGAAAAATCAAAACACAAAAAAATTTAACAAATCTGTAAATATATTTATTCATTCTATCTGATATGAATATTAATACTTCATGGAAGATTAAAAACAACATACTTTATATTAGTGGTATAATACATTTTGTTGTGGGAGAAACAAACTCAGAATCATATATGCCATGTAGTCATTTGTTGCACAAATTTTGGTTGTATTGAAAGAGACTCAGAGCCAGATACTGGGAAAAGGCTGAGATATCAGAGAGAGAAAACACCACAGTCAGATCTCACCCAGCTCTATTCCAGTTTCTCAGATTCACTCCTGAGAGTTGCTAATTGCTGCTGTTTTCCTTGGCCTGCCTTAAATACCCTTCTCACCCAGCTGACCAGATGTGGTGGGAGTGGGAAGGGACCTTGAATAGGATATACAGGGATGGAAAAAAAATTCAGAGGGAAAGCTGAACACAAAGTAAATGTATGTGTAGCAATCTTATTTGCATTACCAACCTTGATAAGCCATGCTTATGATTCTTATCCTCTTTATAGTTATTGTTAACTCTTCCACATTTTAAATTCTTTTTACTGTTTTTTTTTGATAAATACAAAATAAAGAAGGAAAAAAAAGATTAAAGATGTGAGCTACTCTAGTTGGTAGTCAACCTTTAACTCACAGAAACTCAGAAAGATCTGTCTCTGTAGTTATGGGATTAAAAATATTGATCACCATTTCCAGCTTTCCCTGTGCTGGGATTAAATGTTTGTGCCACTGAAGCCCAGCTGTTTGGCTTTGTACTCACAGAGATTCAGAAATCCTGGAGATACATGAGTTACCACTGCTCTGTTATCCCTGGAATTCCCAGTTACCTCTCCCTAGTTTGACTGTGGTTTGATCACTTGATATTCCAGGTTTTAATAAATATGTAAAATATCACCACAGTTATTTTTCCAAAATAAGAACTGAAACATTACTTAAACACAAAATATTTTATATTAATGTTAGATGTAAGGATACCTTGATAGTAATTTTTTAGGCAAAGCTGAAAGAAGTTTGCATTAACTCAAGCTACATGACTACATAAAGAAATCTTTATGAAATTCATTTCTTCAATTTAAAAATAAGTTCAGAAATGTGGGTGTAATTGCTGATATTCAAGAATTATAATTTTGCAGGTAAATTTTATATTATGCAACTTTATAAAATTGTTTTTCTGGTTATTGTGTATTTGTCTTCAGGTATTTTATTTGCTTTTTATTTTTAGAAGTGACAGTTCAGTTTCTTCCTTTTTGAGGATGATTTTCTCTTTCTAGTCAAATTTCTCTGATCAGATCATCTCATATCATTGTCATGTAGCAAATCTTATAGGAAGCACAATCATGTTCTGCTCATTCTGCACAAATCTAGTTATGGATTCACTGTAGATACTCTCTATGGTTAGTTGAGAATTCATTATAGATGCACTCTGCTGTTATGGATTCACTGTAGACATTCTCTACTATGTTAAGGCATATTCCTTCTGGGACTAATTTTCTTTAGCATTTCTATCAAAATAGAATATTGCATTTTATTACAGAACTTTTATGATTTTAAAATACTAAAAGTTTTTGTTAATTTTATATATAATGAATTTGATTTATTATTCTGTAAATTCAAAACTATTTTTTGCTTGCCTGAGATAAATTATATTTGACTCTAATAGTACACATAATATACCATTGAGGCTTGTCTTTAATTTTTTAAAGTTATAAATCTATGTTTATCAAGAATAATGGCTTTTATATTTTTATTCCTTTGTGGTTCTTTAATATTTGATATCAGAGAAAAAATATCTGAACAGTATGTATTTGAAAAATGCATTTCTATTTGAGTATAATTATTTAAATACAATAGCTCTTTTTAAAATAATATAAAATAAAACATAACATTTTAATTATTTTTATTAGTTTTATGACTATATGTTTATATGACTATATGTACTACATGTGAAATTGTTATCTAAAGAGCCTGAAGTGAATCTCACTTCCATTGAGCCTGGAGTACAGACATATGTGAAAACTATCTGGCAGTTCTTACAAAATTCCAACATCCCTTTTCTATAGGGTCAAGAATTCTATATTAATAAACATGAATGTTTACAGTAGTATTATACATAATTGTGTCAAAAAAGGTACTAGTAGCAGAGATTCACTATATAAGGTAATGAATTTTTAATAAAAATGATTTAAAACATTCACTCATATGAAAAATATTTATATTTATAAAATAAAGTCTTTTTGTTCATTCATCCCCTTTGCTCCTCCACCTTCCCCCTCTGAACCCCTCCTGTTCAGTCTTCAGCCTCCCTCCTCCCATCCCTCATCCCCTCCCCAGAAAGGAAAAGAATTTGCAAGATGAATCAGCTCAGCATCCACTCCTGGCAAGTCCGATTTTCTCATCCTAACATCAAGATTGGGTTAGTTGTTTCTCTGGAGGGAATGGCTTCTAAAGTTTCAGTACATGTACAGAAACACAGTCTAATCCCTCTCACTGAGGCTCCACATACTGCCCATGTCACTAGACATTTGCCTATCCTTGGAGGGCCTAGTTCCTTTTCTTGAAGGTTCCCCAGTGACTGTTCTTGATTCAGTGAGTTCCCCAGAGCTCTAGACAGCCATCACTGTGAGAATTTTCCTCATAATTCCTATCTCATTGCTCATAAAGACTCTCCTCCCCTGTTTTCAGCTGAACCAGGACCTCAGCCCAGTGCTCAGCTATGTATCCCTTTCTCTACTTCTATTCATTTTTGGATATAAGTTCTTTGGTGACAGTTGGGGTGGCTATTTATTTGATTATATGGGAAGTCCTCTCTAGCCAACACCTTCACTATTGGTTGGAGATGTAGCAGGGACATCCTGTGAGGTTTTGGAGGTTTCCCTAGAACCTGATCTTTATACTGCTTAAAATGAGATATTTAGGAAAAGACCACTTTTTGGCATAACTTACTTAAAAGTGGTAATGTAAGCAAATATCCTGAGGTTATAAAACACAACAAAAACTAGTGTTAGTTAACATCTAGGAAAGAGAAAATTTGGAGTAACAATCGAAAGGATTTAGGTGAATTCTTCAATTTTCTTAATACCTGATCATACTAAAATTGAGCTATACTGTTGATGGCTAAAGAATTGAAGTTCACAATTTATTAGAATATTTTAAAGCAATTGATTATCACACAAAACAAATTTTAACATTTTTATAAATGTTTGTAATAAAATGTTAATATTCAAAGATATATCTGTTCTATAACTCATTATGAATTATATGAGTGCTATATATAGCATGTTAGTTCAATTTGTTAGTTCAGTTCATGTTAATCCTTATCATTAAACAATACTGATATTTTTGCTTATAAAACCACTCCTAAGTGTAGTCCCATTTGACTACAGAATACATTGCCAACATTAATACAAGCATCTGAAGTTGACAGCAAATAAAACAATTAAAGAAGGGTTTGGGTATTTGGATTATGTTAGAACCTGCAAATTATTATTAGCTTTGTTTGGCCTACTTCTAGTCTACTTCCTGTGCAGTAATGTAGTTTCCACTTGACATTAATTTTCCCTTTTTAAAAAATACTGGTCTTAATAATATGATTTGGTGGTGTTTTCTGTTTTCTCCATGTTTTTATCAGGACCACCATTAGACCTCCCAACTTATAGATTAAAAAATGTGTTTCCACTCAATATCATTGTTTTTTTTTAATTCTGAATGCAACAAAATGGGTTTATATAGATAATTCCACATACTACTTTCAGCCTTTATAAAGTGTTTTTGATATCTACAATGGCTATGCCCTGCAAACCAGGATGAATTAACTTCAAGTCTCAACAGGTTTGCCCTCGAGCCTTTTATGCCTGAATTTGAAGGATTCTGTTACTTTTGTTCCTACAACAATGAATGGTTTATATGTGTGAACTTGATACATGTTAACTGTCACAATAAAAATTGCATTGTGAATATGAACAAAGAGTCCAGTCAAGAATGTCATATACTTAGAAATATTCCATATAACTGAACTTCCTAGAAGGTGTTGATTTCACAGCTGGATTTAAGTTTTCAACTAAAGACCATTTAGGACAAATCTCTGAAGTTCCATCATTCAAGTTAATACCCCACAGTTTCCATAAACTGAAAACACCTGACCTGAGTGAGGGAAAGCATACAAATAGACAACTGTGTATTTGGAGTTTGTGCTTTAGAACACAAACTACTCCATTTCAAATTCAATCTACATAGATTACTAACTTTTAAGAAGGTAAAATTTGATACATTATTAAAATTTTACTAAATTTAACGTTCATGTTAATATAAAATGTATATAAGTTTTATGAAATGAACATTGTACATGTTCCCAAATGTTTAGATGTTTATTCATATTAACTGATAGTTCTACATATGTTTACTAATTTTATTTTTTTTCTAATAACTTATTTATTTTATTTTATGTGCATTGGTGGTTTGCTTGCACATATAACTGTGTGAACATCTTGGATCCTCAAGAAGTGGAGTGAGAGACAGTGGAGAGCTGCTATGTGGGTGCTGAGAATTGAACCCAGGTCCTCTGAAAGAGCAGTCAGTGCTGTTAACCACTGAGCCATCTCTCTAACCTCCTAATTTTATTTCTACAATAGGAGTTTTAGTTAGTTAGTTAGGAGCAGTGATCTATTCCTATTTACCCCAAATAAACATGAACATTATTTAATTAATAGTTTATAAAAGATACTGATATATTTGAGGTAAATAGGGGTAAGAATCATATTTTATTGAACATCCAGAAATGAATGAGGTATATATAAAGAAATTGTTCTAATAACATTGATTTCCAGTACCCACAAGCAGTAAGAAGATTAACTTAAAGATTCTATGAGTGGAAGACTGAGTTGTATTGAGAACTTCACAGGATTAAACATTTTTAATTTACTTAAAAACTGTCTCAATAGCTTGTCACAGAGTTTCTTGCTTACTCAGAAAAACTGTGACTTGTTTTAAAGACTAAATATCAGTTTTCACCATATTTATACCAACCATTAAAGAGTTTTGTATATTTTGTAAATTACAGAAATATTTGAATTGGTCAGTATAAAATGTGTATATATGCAGAATTTTAGTCTGAAATATTCGTAATGGGAAATGAAGTTGATATTTGCCCATAAAAGGACAATTTCAAAGATGTTAGCCAATAAGTTGGTTATCTTGTATAGATTATAGCAGTTTCAACAGTAATTTGGATCAAAATATGGTGCTTTTGTTTCATAATCAGAACTACTAGTGTATTAGTGCATTTTCTCACCATTGTAGCCAAATACTTGACTAGAAAAAGTTTCATAAAAATAAGTCTATTTTTGACCCACAGTTTTAGAGGATTTATCCCATCCTTGGAACCAAGCATGACCATGGTTGACTTTGTGCCAGCCTGAATTATTTTACCTAATTGTTGCTCAAGTCACTATAGAAGAGGAAACAGAAACTAGATAGGAAAAAATAGTCAATTGTGTTTTTAAAATCTCTTCCACAGTGATGAAACTTCATAAATTAATATTCATCTTCCAAAAGATTCCACAACCTTTGAAAACGTTATCACAACAGGGGACCAAATTTTCTAACGTGTAGTTTGTCAATTTGTTTGTATTCACATTTAAAAAAGTAGAAAATCAGGTTGGATTAATCAATTTATTAATTAATTCTCTTAATACTTCAAACCAAGGAACATTTTGCTAAACTATAAATACATACACAAGGTCTTGAGGAACAAAATAAAACATAAAGTTGTGGGCATGAGAGAGAGACTAGCAGAGGTGAGGGGAAGTTTACAATAGTAAGTGGTTTCACTTTCTGATTTGTATACAATATATTTCAAAGACATCTGGTAAATACAAGCAGACAAGGTCTTCAAGACATCTTGTTTAAAGGGAAACACTTAGAGAAAGGGTCTATTCTCATGGCATAGTCACCTTTAAAGGCTTCATCTAAATCTGTTCTCATTTGGGCTTGAAATTCAATAAAAAAAATAGAATAGAACAGCTGAATCCTTCAGAAAATAACAGCATAAAATGTAAGGCTGTGTAAACTTAACATCTTTCTAAAAACAGCACAAGAAGAGTGTCACTGACAATCAGAATTGCCAGCAAAAATATAAATAGTACTTAAAATAAATGGAAGACTATATTGGAATTAGTGGTTGGCAAGATGATTCATTAAGAAAGAATCATGTGCTACCCAATCCTGGTGAACTGAGTTGAATTCTCAGAATTTACTGTGGAAAAATATAATAGACCTTTAGCAGTTTAGATATATGATCCTTCCACATGTCATCATAAAATCTTATACACACACACGAGAGAGAGAGAGAGAGAGAGAGAGAGAGAGAGAGAGAGAGAGAGAGAGAGAGAGAAGTGCACACACAAACAGAAAGACTCACACATATGTACACATTCACAAAGAAACACAAACAGAGAAAGAGAAAGATACACACAAACATGTTCAGTGAGAGACACAATAACAAGAGAGACAAATAGAGTGAGAGAAAAGGAGCAAGAGTACCTTCAGTAACAATAATAAATCTAAAATATTTAAAAGCTATGCATGTTAGGCAGTGATGATTCATAGCCTTTAATCCTAACTTTCAGGATGCAGAGGCAGACATATCTCTGTGAATTTGATGCAAGCCTGGTGACAGAGTAAGTTGGAGGGCACCTAGGGTAGTTCCACAGACAGATATTGTCTCAAAAATGAAAGAAACAACAAAAATATCTTATGCACTTAAAATTAATTAGTGAAATGAATGTACCCAAATAATGAAAAAATAAAGCTGATTTCCTGTTATCAAGAGAGATATAAAAGGTTATATAAATAAAAACAATCAAATATACTTTTAAAAATATTTCAGAGAATACTTTTACTTTGAAGTAATATTTGAGTGGGTCTTTAATATGTCTGTACTCAAGAAAGGTTACTACATGGGGAACTTCTAATGATCATAAATATACTCATACTAAAAAATTAACTGGCTGCTTTCTTTTGTAGTTTTAGAAAAAAATACAAATATCAATGATGTCATATGAATTATTTTTTATATTTAAAATGATAAATATTATAATGAGATTATCTTGAACCATGGGTAAGTAAAATCAAAGCAACTTGGTGGAAATATTTTAGGTAATGGGCTTCATTTTAGAAAAATCTAATTTGACTTTACTTTTCAGAAAGTAAACCTTTTCCCAAAGAATTTTATTATTATTAAACCAATTACTCATTACCCCATTAAAGAAATTATCTTCACCATCAATATTCATCTGGTATAAATAAAACCTTAATAATAATTTGGTTCAGATTAAAAGACTACCTTAGCTTCAATTCTCAATGCATGTAAAACCATGAATAATGCACATAGAATAGTATCAAGAGTTAAAATGAATTTATGAGTATGCTCTCATCTTTGATAAGAGAACATGTTCAAATGATTCTTTGATCTAGTGCAGTATTTTATTGCTGATTTGATAGATTAAATACATGATTGCGGCACTATTACAAAACTGGATAACCATCCTTTAAATTTTACCTGAAAGTTCCTTTCAATAAATTATTTTCATATAGATAATGGAAATGAAAATTATCATCATGGAAATTTTAATCATTAGGAGAAATCAAGATGCTGATAATATTATAAATACAGTTGTGGTAGTACAACAGCAAAACCGAAAATTAGAAATTTATTATAGAGTGCAAATTAATTATTTGAAAAGACTTTTTAGAGGAATCAAGTAAAGTATAAACTAATTTTTATGCAAGTTAATTCTGTAATTTGTATTAAGGAACACTTATTTTCCTATGAAGAAAGAAAGAAGAAATAATATATTTTTAAGATGTGATTTCATGATGATAAAGTCTTACTAGCTAATACAAGAAAAAAAATAAAGCCTCCTTCAGGAAAAAATTGGCCTGGGAAAACAAAGTTACTTCTTTTTTTAAATTTATTTTTATTTTATTATTATGAACAAAGCAGTCACACTTTCTATCCTTGTATATCCTTATTCAAGGTCCCTTCCCCCTCCCACCACATCAGGTCATTCTCTCTTCTCCACAACTCCCCATCTCCTCTCTGGGCAGGCAGCAGGCAGTCCCAAGATCCTGCTGTCCCAATATTGCTTAGTTTAGCCTCCACTCCTGGCAGATCCAGTTTTCTCACCACAACCTCAAGACTGAGTCAGGTGTTCCTCTAGGAGGAGTTGGATCCAAGGTGCAGGCCCCAGGTGTTTCAGATCCCAAGCTGATCAGTGGTTGTGGTTTTGAATCTTGGACATGCTTTGATTTTTGCTTTTTTGTTTTAAGTCCACTGATGAGTAAGTACATCCCCTGCTTATCTTTCTGGGTTTATGATACCTTTCTCAGGAGGATATTCTCCTGCAAATTTTAGAATATCATTTTCTCTTACTATAGTGTAGATGTACCACAGTTTCTTAATCCATTCTTCAGTTGAGGGGCATCTAGGTTGTTTCCAGATTCTTGCTATAACGAATAATGCTGCTATGGACATAGTTGAGATAATGCATTTGGAGTGCTAAAGTGCATCTTTAGGGGTTTGAATATCTTTGTGTTCTCTTTTAAAAAGTGTTTCTAAGTTTTTTTTCTTGACATTCTCATTAACTGCCTTTTTAAATGACAAAACAGAAATAATCAAACAAATAAGTTTATAATAAACATTATAATCATAATCCCATCTACTTTATTTATCTTTTCCTTTACAAAATCCAGTATCAAATTATCTAGAGAAAGATCACAGAAAGACAAAGCAGCCTCCATTGCCTTACATAAATTCCAACCTTTAAAAAAAATCCAATGTACTCAACAATCTAGTCGTCAGTGATAATTCGAATGAAGATAATATGGGCACCTACCTACTGTGATAGCAGCCTAAGGAGTGGTCCAAAAAGAGAAAAGTAACAAACCTGAAACCTACCAGGAAAAAAGAGATCGCTGTCTGACAAACTTACCCAGATTATAGTGAAAGAGAAACATGTGTGCTCAATCTGCCTAAGACTGGAGGCTAATTCATAACAGAAAACCTGTCCCATGGGTCATTACTCCATTGGCCATGTGTTGTTCTAGCTATCAAATAGTTGTTTTTGGGAATCCGTGCTCCAAAACTGGACAGTAATTGTAGCACAAATTCTAGTTATATTAAAAGTAACTCAGAGTCAGATATCAGGGAAAGGAAGAAATATCAAAGAGAAACACAACAGTCAAATCTCACCTAGCTACCTTCCACCTTTCTCAGTCTTGCTCCTGGTTGCTTGTAATGTCTAATTTGCCTTCCTATACCTGTCTTATGAACCTTTGTCACCAAGATGTTTTCCGTCTAAGTTCAGATTAAATGCCTGAGCTACTACTATTTGGTAGTTAGCCTTGAATTCACAGAAACACAGAAAGATCTCTGTCTCTGGAGTTATGGGATTAAATGAGTAGATCACCACTTCTGGTCTTTCTCCAAACTGGGATTAAAGGTGAGTACCAACACTACCTGGGCATTTTGCTTGTACTCACAGAGCTCCTCTGGTTTCCTATGGTGGAAAAAAGTGTGAGTTACCATTTCTCTGTTATTCCTGAAACTCTCTGAGATTCAGAACGATCTCTGTCTGCCAAGTGTTGGGACTAGTGATGTTTGCTACCTCTGTCTAGTTTTAGTGGGGGTTGATTTCTTGATATGTCAGTTTTTATTAAATGTATAACATATTATCTCATGCCATATTTACATCATGTGCAAAAACTGCTATAAAATCATTGACAGAATTAAATAAAATTGATTATTTTATAATAATTTCCAGGGTGAGAAATATTTTGGAAACAAACAGAAGTTAATTTTAGGTAGGAAGCAATTCAACAATAAATAAAGTGTTTAACTTTATAAAAATTGTATATATAGCCTTATTCATCCACCTACATAGAAAAATTACAGTTCCTGAAAAAGTATAAACAAACAAACATGGTAGTCAATAGATTTCAAATGACATATGATATTTGAAGAATTACTTGCTTCTTGTTGGGTAACTCCATTTCTGAAGAATTGTGAGAACTTGTATTTCTTTCTTTATACAGACACACATGGAACATTATAAGAAAAAAAAACAGATATAGAAGATCTATGTGTTAAGTTGACTTTGTCCAACTTCAAAATGTAGACTAGAAAAAAAAGATGAAACATTTTTTCATTGATCCATCTCCTACTTTGCAGTAGGGAAAATATAACGTAAAAACTAATTTGGAATGCAAAAGTATTTTATTTTTAAACCAATATGTTAACATATGATCTCTTAGTACAAAGTATTCTTTGGAGAAAATTTTGTACATACAAAATTATCTTAGAGTGATACTCTTCAGTATAGTACCACTTTCTTTTAAAAAAATCTTTTCTAATATCTAGGTATTAATTAAAAGTAATTTTCTAAAAATTGTCAAAGAAATACACAGACAGGTTGTAAAAATGGAAACATTTTATTAGTCAAATGAAGGTATTGCAGTAAATCATAGGAAAGTGACAATTAGAGATTCATCAATTGCACTAGCCAAAATTGTTGTTGTATCTAGAAAACATCCTTAGGATTGTTTTGAGCATATGAAATGTTGCCTGCTGCTTCATATTTTTTTAACAAAATTTTTTCACACATTTTTCTGAGTCTCAAATTAGTACTAGAATTGACATATTAGTAATATTTTAGTGGGTTTGTGAAAATTAAATTAAAATTAATTTAACTTTATTATGAAATAATAACTAATTAATCACAACAAAACATTTGCTGATCAAGAGGTAGGAGCAAGGGTGTCCATACAAAGAAAGTGACTGCCTCATGGCTATAGCAACTCTTTAATGCATATTCATTGTTATCAACATGTTAGACTTTGTTATGCCTTGTATTAAGATCAGCAATCACAGGTTCCATAAAATCCAACGAGTTAATTATTCAATACTTTATGGATAAAGTAATTAACACTTAAAATCGACTAGGAGACATTTATGTCTTACATCAATATTGCATTAAAAGCATAAGTTACCATTGATGACTCCTGGATGTGGTGCCAGAATCTGTGATAATTACAATTTGCGTCTGTACCATTCAGTATTAAATACCATTTTTTTCCTGTGAAGTTTAATAATTACAATAGGAACTTGGATAAAATATCATTAAAATTTAACATGGTCATATCTACTAAGTTTATACATATATATTAATAAGAACAGTATTTTATTTTATATATTTAGCACACATTACAGTGTAGAAGAAATACTATATTTAAAGATAAACAAGAGTTAATTCACAATACTAAGTATATTTAAAATAATAGAATTGACAGAGGATTGAGAAGCATAGCTCAATAGTAGGATACTTGCTTACAAACGATAATGCCATTTTCTAGATCTTCAAACAACAATAAAGCAATAATAATAATAATGAAATAAAATAGAAATGATGTATGCATCTATGTATCTATGTATATATCTACCTATCTACCTATGCATCTAGATATTTCAAAAATATGGTTAACTACTGTTTCACAAGAAAGCAATACATATTAACTTGACAGAGTGTTTTTAATTGCCTTTTTGTAAACTAATACTCATAAAATTTAATTTTCTACCTTAAAACTTATTGAATTTTAGTTTAGCCTCTAATCTGACTACAGCAAGAATATGATTCTGACTTTTAAAAACATGAGGGTACTTCAAGATATTTTGGACTTCTTAGACAAGCATTGTAACATTTTCAATTTCAATAATATTTTCTTAAATTTAGCAAGTTCATTAATATATTGTTTTACCAAGATGAATTTTCCCAGAGATTACAAAACTGATCAGCTTTTATTGCAATACTGCCTTACATTTTTGTTGTTGTTTTATAAGAATCAGGATGATTTCTATGTTAATGAGAAAATGTACTATAGTGCTTGAAAGAATTAAACTTTTAGTCTAATTTTATGCTATTGGATTTGAGAGATTTGATTCATTTGTAAATTTCACAGCTTATCACTGGTTTGTTGTCTGATAAGTATGAAGCCATAGTCAAAATGTATTCAAGATTTTCTAATAATTAATACTTTGTGCAGCTTTATTATACTAGTATTGTTGATTAATTTGATGTGTTATATGTACCCCACATACAGTATTTTTCATTCTCCAACATTATGTAAACGAATTCATGCTAAAGTTTCACAAAATCATGTTTTTACTTTTTATAGTAGTTTTCAGTCTAAATATGGTGAACATTAACTTTCTATGTTGAAATTTTTGCAGCATTTAGTTACTATGGCCCAAAGTATAATCAGATTAATGATTCAAAGAAGTCTCTCAAAAGAAAACATTAAATGAATTCCTATGAAAATGAATTTTGTTTTAAATTCCAAATCTTGTATTATACAAGGTGTTGCTAGAATACAAGTTATTCTGCTGGTTTTGGTTAGTATATGATTTTCCAGGGACCTAATTTGTATAAATATATTACAACACGATTTTCCTTACTGATCTATAAATATTTAGAATCTTTTTAGTTTACATGGAATTTTATTTCTTGAGTCTCTCATAGCCTACCAATGAAGGACAGTAACTACATTTCTTGGCATTGCCTAAAATATGCTTGTCATATTTTTATGAACTATTATTATATCACCAAATCCCTGTATACTTTGTTCAAGCTTTGAGATATATAACCCACAGCAGCACAGATGTCCTTCCAAAATAGTGATGTAAGTGTGTATTATTATTCCCCTGAATGATTTTCTACTTAATCAATCACAATAATAGTGGAGTCTATCCTTGAAACAAAAAAATGTCTTTTAGCTTACATGTTAAAATACAGGATCAGATCAGCTATCAAAGGGAAGCCATATACAGACTTAGAAGACAATACTTACAGTTGTATTTTTTGCATACTGTCATATTTTACCACTGCTGGTGCCCTTTGATAGAGTATAATAAAACCAATTAGTTTAATTTTTTTAAAAAAATTGTGTAATTATAGCAGTGCACAAGCTTATCTGACACTGACCTCTTTAGAAATTAGAAAATAAGTAACTAGGAATATTCTTTATTTCAATCAAGGTCATATGTTACAAGGATTTCTATTGGTAAATGGCTGAAATTAAATTTGAAAGTAAAAATTCCTAGGATATAGAGTAATGGGAACACTCTTCCATTGATGGTGGAGTGTATACTTATACAGCCTCTTTGGAAATCCATATGGCAAATTTTTAGAAATCTGGTAATCAATCTACACCTTGATTAAGCATTATCATTTTGAAGCATGTACCCAAAAGATGTACATTCATACTACAAGGACATATACTCAACTAAGTTCATAGCAGCAATATTTGTAATAGCCAGAACCAGGAAAGAACCTAGATGTCCCTTAAATGAAGAATGAATTTTTAAAAAGTGGTGCATTTACTCAGTAAAATATTATGCACCAGTAATAAAAAGTGACATTATGAAACTTGCAGGGAAATGTATGGAACTAGAAAAAAAACATCCTGAGTGAGGTAACCCAGATACAGAAAGACAGTCATGGTATTTACTCACTCATAAGTGGATATTAGATATAATGCAATGAATAACCAGGCTAAAATCTACAACCTCAGCGAGGCTAGATAGAAAAAAGGACCCTAAGGTAGACACCCATGTATCTCCCTGAGAAGGGAAAATAGATAAGATCTAAGAAAACTGGGTCATGGGGAAGTAAGGTGAGTTGGAAAGGGAAAATAATACAACATGCTGCTAGAACTGAGAGAGGAACAGAGAGGAAGAACAACAAAATAGATATCTTGACAGGGGAAGCCATTTTGGGGTTAGGGAGAAATCTAGTGCTAGGGAAACTCCCAGGAATTCACAGGGATGAACCAGCTAATACTCCTCATAGTTAACTGGCCTTCCATTGTAATCAAATTTATAACTATTCTAATTCTTTTTATAGTACCTTCATTCAGAAACTGATGGAGTCAGATGCAGGATCCACAGAGAGCCATTGGACCAAGCGCTCAATTTAGTTGAAGAGAGGGATGAGGGATTATATGATCACAGGGGTCAAGACAATGACGAGATAACCCACAAGACCTCAGTTCAAGAAACTAAGAGCTCACTGACTCTGGATTGACAGCTGGAAACCTGTGTAGGACCAAACTAGACCCTTTGAATGTGGGTAACATTTGTGTGGCTTGAACAATTTTTGACTTCTCTGGCAGTGTGCCTGGGATTTATCCCTCGTGCAAAAACTGATGTTTTTGGAACCTATTCCCTGTAAAGGAATACCTTTCTCAGCCTTGGTTCATGGTGGGAGTGGCTTGTTCTGCATCAACTTGATATCCCAGACATCGTTGTCTCCCCATGGGAAGCCTTATGCTCATGAGGAGGGGATTTGGGCATGAGGTGGAGAGAAGCTGGAGTATGAGTGGGAGGAGGGCAGGGGAACTCTGGTTTGTTTATATAAAAAAGTTTTAAATAAAGCAAGGTCAAAAAATTAAAGAAGTCAAGAAAGTTATATAAATGTCACATACCACATACTTTGATTTATGATTTATACCCTTCTGTACACTTGTTGCAGGACAGAGTTTCAGCTTATCAAATCTCTTGCAGGGTTGGACAGCTGTTCTTGGCATTGCCTACATGTAATGATGTCTCCATTCCAAGATATGATGTGTTTTTGCTAAGTCAATTTGTTTATCTTTAAAACCATGCTGCCATTATTCTGTTTCCTAGAAGCCTGTTTCCTAAACATCCTACATGAAACAGTGCTTTAGTTACTATTGTCCATGGATGTTTGAGGACTTGATGCAGCGTTTAGTATAGTTCATTGCATAAATAAATCACATGCTTCGTTTAAACACAATTTTACTTATTAGCCTTTATCTAATGTAATGACGATACGACAATGGGAATACTAAATCCTTCCTATTGCGATGGTTTCCTATATTGAATACGTTTTTGATTTCAAATAGAAGGAAACTGTGACTCTAAAAACACTATTATTTAATAACTATCTTTTCAAAACTATCTGCAAATACTTCAACAGTACTTAATGCTATAAATTTAATAGATTTCTCTGTAGTATTTAATATAGCTTTCAGGTTCACTTTTTCCTCTTCATTCATGGTTTTTATGGTAATATAATATATTTCTAAAGTGGGGAAATGTAATTGCTTTCTCTTTTTTATTGTTTTTATTTATTTAATTTTTAAATAAAATAGACTTTTTTATCCATGTATCCCCTTCCTTTCCCTTCTTTCCCCTTCTCAATCATTCCCAGTCAGCTTTCAGCGTCTCTCTTCCCCATCCCCTCCCTCAAAAGGGCAAGAAGGCCCAAGGTAGATCAGCTCAGCATTCTCTCCAGGCAAGTCTAATTTCCTCATCCTAATATCAAGACAAGGTTAGGTGTTTCTCTGAAAGGAATGTGCTCTGAAGTGCCACTCCGTACACAGAAACACAGCCTGATCCCTCCCCTCAAGGCTACAAATACTGCCCATGTCAGTGAGAGTTGACTATCCCTGGAGGGCCTATTCCTTTTCTTGAAGGTTCCCCAGTGGCTGTTCTTAATTCAGTGAGCTCCCCAGAGTTCCAGCCAGCTATCACTGTGGTTATTTTCCTCATAAACCCTATCCCCTTGCTCATGTAGACTTTCCTTTCCTGCTCTCAGCTGGACCAGGAACTCAGCCCAGTGCTCAGCCATGTATCTCTGCTTCTACCTCCATTCATTGTTCAATGTAATTTCTGTAATGGCCCTTAGGGTGGCAATTTATTTGATTATAAGGGAAGTCCTGTCTAGGCAACACCTTCATTATTGAATGGAGACCTAGCCAGGGATATTCTGTGAGTTCTTGTAGGTTACCCTAGTACCTGGTCTTTTTTCAACCCTATATTGGCTCTCTCTATTAATATCTCCATCTGATTGCTCCTCTCACTCATTCATCTCCATCTCTCATGCTTGTTCCCACTCCTTCTTGGTTGCAACCCCTTATGCTCCCAATTAGCTAAGGAAATTTTATCTGTTTTCTCTTCCTAGAGCAATTCCTGAATGTCTATCATAAGTTCCTTCTGATCCCAAGCTGTTTAGTAGTTCTTGTTTGCAGCTTGGGTGTTCATTGCTTTTTGTCTAAAATCCACTAATGAATGAGAACATCTTTTTCTTATCTTTCAGAGCTTTTGATACCTTGCTCCGAAGGATATTCTCCAAATTCATCAATTTGTCTACAAATTTTAGGATGTCACTTTTTTTTTCTGCTGAGTAGTACTCAGTTGAGTAGATGTACCACAGTTTGTCAATCCATTCTTCATTTGAAAGGGTATCTAGGGTGTTTCCAGGTTCTTGCTATTACAAATAATGCTGCTATGAACATAGTTTTGCTAATGCTTTTGGGGTCCAAATAGTTGTCCTTTCAGTATATGTTCAATAAAGATATTGCTGGATCCTTAAAGGAGATTTATTACTAGTTTTCTGAGGAACGTTCAAGCTACATTCCTAGTGGCTGTACAAGCTTACACACCCACCAACAATGGAGGAATGCTCCCCTTGCTCTGCATCCTTTCTTGCATATGCTGTCATCTGCATATTTGATCTTAGCCATTCTGACAGGTGAAGATTGTAACTGCTGCAAATAGTATTAAATACCTTGGTGTAACTCTAACCAATGAAATAGCAGATCTCTATGACCAAAATTTCAAATCACTGAAAAAAGAAACTGAAGAGGACATCAGAAAAATGGAAAGATCTCCCATGCCCTTAATAGTCAGGAACAACATAGTAAAAATGGCAATCCTAACAAAACCAATCTACAGTTTCAATGCAATCCTCATAAATATCCCAACACAAGTTTTTACAGACCTTTAAAGAATAATAAAGAATATTTGGAATAATAGGAAAGCCAGGATTACCAAAACAATTCTGCTCAACAAAAGAACTTAACAGGGCATCACTATCCTTTACTTCAAGCTATACTCTAGAGCTACAGAAGTACAAACAGCCTGTTACTGGCATAAAAACTGACTTGTGGATTAATGAAATTGAATCATAGATCCTGACATTAAACCACACACCTATGAAAACCAGATTTTTAACAAAGAGGCCAAAAATACTCAATGAAAAAAAGGATAGTATTTTCAACAGTTGGTGTTGGCATAACTGAATGGTATTATGTAGAAAAATGCAAATAGATCCAAATTTATCACCCTGCAAAAAACTCAAAAACAAACAAATAAAAAAAAAAACTCAAATCCAAGTGGATCAAAGACCTCAACATAGTCCCAACTACACTGAACTTGATAGAAAAGAACGTGGAAAGTACCCTCTAATGTATTGGCATTGGTGACCACTTCCTAACTATAACATCAGTAGCACAGACATTAAGAACAACAATAAGAGTGACCTCCTGAAACTGAGAAGCTTCTGTAAGGCCAAGGACATAGTCAATAAGACAAAATGACAAACTACAGAATGGGAAAAGATTTTCATCAACCCTAGAAGTGACAGAGGACTGATCTCTAATATATATAGAGAACTCAAGAAACTAGAGCCCAAAGCTCTAAATAACCAAATTAAAAAATGGAGTTCAGAACTAAAAAGTGAATTCTCAGCAGAAGAATTACAAATGACTGAAAGGCACTTGAAAAATTACTCAACATCTTTAGCCATCAGAGAAATGCAAATCAAAACAACTTTGTTATTACTTTCTATGTGCTAAGTGTTTGTAAATCTTATTTGGCCCTCTACTCCAAAGCTCTACCATTATGGTGAATAGGGCAAAAAATATTTGGGGGATGCAAAAAATACAATGAGTATTTCAAAACACATTAAAAATTATATGCTACTTAAAAGAAGTCTCAATGTTTTTGAGAAACAATCATTGATGAGATAAAATATTAAGAAATTTCACACTATTAAATAGTACACATATAGTTGTTAGCATGTGCATACTCACGTGCATCCACATATCCAGAATATTAAATATGCTGCATGAATGATATTACAGCAATCTCATATCTAAATTGCTCTATCAATTTTATTTAGTTTATCACTTCTGCATTGATTCCTTCTGGCCGGGGTTTGGGTGAGAAAGAACTCCTTTTTTTAAGGGACTGGCCACAGGGAGTTTAATTATGCTCCAGAAAGTAAATAAGCAGCATGAATAGGCTTTTTTGTAAATGGGGAAATCATAAGAGTGGGTATGAAATGGAGAAGACAGATAACTGAGTTTGATGGGGTGCATTATGTAAAATAATGAAATAATAATAAAAATATTATGCAAAATGAGAAATGATAATAATAATAATGACCATTCTCCGTTATACAGGGTCCACAAATAAAATATGCCTGAGAATCTAAAAGAAAAAGTCAAATCAAACTGTCCTTCATAAAACTTTTATTCTATAATGTAAGCACAATTATATAAACTAACTCAAACATTTAAATACATGCCCTGAAAGGTTACTTGGCTAAATACATCTAATATCCAAAAAGCAGACACTTTCAGTATTGGTATATATCAAGACAAAGTTTATAATGATTTTAAAAGGCACTTAATGAAGTGCCTTTTATAAGAGCAACACCATTTCATGTATCAGAAAAAAAAATTCCAAAAATTACTCATGAAATTTGTTTGTTTAATTAAGTATGTAGAGTCTGTCAGTAGTATTTTCTATAAAATTTTAATTTATCTGGATAGACTTTGGTTTCCTTTCAAGAAAGATAAACTTAAAAATGTGGTGTGATGCAAAGTATTATTGCGATACATTTGCAATTATAAAGGGATTTAGTATTCAACCATAATAATAAACTTTTGTCAATTTTGCTGCATATAATTTTTGAATAAAATTATGACTCCCAGAATATTATTTCAATTCATAATTGGTATGTCCCCAGATATATCCAGCCTCACAATATTTTGAACAATCAAATGTTATTAGTGCTATGACACATAAATACTGAGAATCTTAATTTAGGTACTATGTAACATAGGTGTTATCAGAAAACATAACTGTATCTTACTTTTCACTAATATAAAAGAAAGCCTATTGATAATTTTTTCATCGTTTTTAGTATTACAATAATGTGATTTTAACCCTCATTTAAATATTTGTTCTTTTACTTGCTTTTGAAATAGTGTCTTACTGAGGAGCCTTGACTGGACTGTTGTACAAAATGTAGACCATCTGGACTAATAGCTACATTGATCCATACTTCTCTGCCTCTTAGTAACAGAAATTAAAATTTTGCATTATTCAATCTGATTATTAAAGATCAATATTGTTAATATTATTTCTTTACTCTCTAACTTGTCATGACATTTGGAAAATCATAACTGATGACTGTGGTTTTCAGTGACTCTTCTATGTCTTCCCTTATGATGTCTTCCTTTTTTTCTTCTTTCCTCTTTATCCCTTTTCCTTCTTTTTTATTTTATCTTTAATTTCCTTCTCTACCTCTTGTTCTTGTTCTTCATTCTATTTATGCTCTAAAATTACAGGCAAATTGATACATTCAACTTCTAAATTAGACATTACTCACTTCAAACTTGTATAAAACTCAAAGAACCTGGTTACCCTCTATAGTTTTATACAAAATTACATTTTCTTGTCTCAAATAGAAGCTTAAGTATAAACATGATCATTTTGGTGAGTGAAATATGAATAACAACAGAGTTAAACAGTACTTGAGGAGATTTTTGTCTCATAATTAGTAACTTTCAAAATAAGCTCTCAGATTGTTGCCTCCTTCCAGAGGAACACGTGAACCTGTCTTGATGTAGGGGTGAGGAATGAAGATCTGCCTAGAGTGTATGCTGAACTAAGCCACCTTGGGAATTTGGGACTTCCTGCCCTTGCTGGGATGAGATAAGAAGATGGGGAGAAGAGAGAGTGACCAGGAGGGGTGGGAGGGGGAAGGGAGTTTGAACAAGGGGATACATGGATACAAAATCAGACTTTATTCATAATATAAAAAGGAAAAAAAGAAAAAAAATAAATAACAAAGAAAATAAACATTCTGTCTTAGGCAATAAACATTTCAGTGTATGCAATGAAATGAAGGCCTAACAGGAATGGTACCAACCAGGTGCATATCAAACATAGATATACTATTACAATATATGTCAAAATTTGCTTTGACAACTTTGAATTTTTGAAAATTAACAAAGGCAATTTAAATAAATGAAGTACTGAACAAAATTAGACACCAACTGATTTGTATGAAACTCTGCCTTAAACTATTGTCAAGATTATATGAACATTGGTCTGTACTCTTCACAGTCATTTTTCTTTGTTTGTTTGCTTTATGTGTGTATGGAAGTAAGTAAATATGTAAATAAATAAATAAATAGTTACATACGCTTTCGTGCTTTTAATTGGCATAAGTATTTCATCCTGCAAATTCTGAGATTTCTATATAAAGAATTCTAAACCCAGTATTTTATGCTTTTGAGCACCACATGAAAGAGAGTGTCAGAATGAATTCTTTAGACATGTGGCTGCATATAATTAAATTAAGTGTGATACATATTACAAACTTAAAAAGATGCTATTCAGCTCGTGTTCCACAAATTCAAAACTGAAAATAAAAGATCAATAAGAAAGAAAGATGTATTTGATCTCATGCTATCAGAGTTCTCTTTGCATGGGGGATGGCACTGTTTCTCTTCCAATAAGGAGAAACATTATTTTGGGCAGCATAAAGGGAAAGAAAGCTGCTTACTTCTTTAAAAAATATATGGAAAATAATGTCAGTTTGTTGTTCTTAACAACTGACAATTAGTATTTTACCTGTAATGACAAACTCAGCATTTCTGTGTTCTCTTAGTAAAAGTTGTATTGCTGCCATTACAAATTAACAAAATTGCATGTGCTTTAAGCAACATAAATCTTGTAAGCTGCAATTTTACAGGTCAAAAACCCAATGTCAGTCTTTCTGGGCTATACACCAAGTGTTGACAGAGCCAAGTAGCTCTATGTAAACTTGTTAAATGCATCTCCATTCTTGAATTGTGACCTCATTCTTATATCAAGTATAGTTGTAGTTCATATCTGTGACCCATTCTCCATAAGTACATACTACTGGATGTGATTTCAGTTCAACCTTTTTGCTTTTATTGTAGACTAATCGTAGATAATCTTATTGGCCAAGATCTATAATTTGCATCTCACTTAAAGATTCCACATGATATAAATAAATGTCGATATTTTTTTAGATAAGAAGAAATAGAAACTTTTAAAGACAGTGGATAAAACTGTTAATGAAGAATTAGGAGATGTATTCTTGTTGAAAGAAATGTGTCACTATGAGTTATCTGTCTTTCTGCCTGTTTGTCTATACTTTCGCCTAGTATTCTCAAGGTATAAACTATCAAATACTGCTAAGCATCACTTATAGTTGCTTACTGTCTTGATCTTTGCAATGATGTTCATAGAGTCACCCTTAAAAATATTAGCCCAATAAGTTCTTTATTCATAAGTTGTCTTGGCCATAGCTTCTTATCATAGCAGTAAAAGTTACTGAATAAAATACAAGCATAGATACTTAAATTCTTGAGTTGCTTTTATGGAACCACTTGGAGCTTCAGAATCCCAGTGCACTTCATTCCTCTACAGTGTACAGTTATCTGAGATGACATGCATTTGAACTTTCTAGTAATCTGTAAAACTCTTGCATTGCCTAAAAATAATTTCAACTAAAATCTTCTCCTACCAATAAGTGACCTAAAACAATATAATCTCCTTATTGTCAGAGCATGTGAAAATATCTGCTGTTCCTGGGTTTTTTCATTTATATTTCCTGCCAATACTTAAAAGTATTATGAGAAGACATAAGTGTCCTGGAAAACTACACAGCATCTAAACACATTGATATTCAAAGAGTACCTAATAACCCCTAAATTGTTATGAATGTTTATAATTTCAGCAATCATGTGTCCTTGAAAGTTGTTATTGCACCTCATCTCTGAAGGAGGAAGTTTTTTTTTCCCACCAGCAACTCCTAAGTACCCAGCAGTTAGTTCTCAAATCCCCACACAGAGAATTACTAATTATAAATGCTTGAGCAGTAGCTCAGGCTTATCACTAAACTTCCTCTTACACTCAAATTAACCAATATTTATTATCCATGTTTAATCACTTTGCTTGTTAACTTTTCTCAGTAAAACATTCTCATTTTGCTTTCTCTGCATCTGACTAGTTAACTGCCAACTCCAAACTCCCACTTTTGTGACCAGCATTCTTCGTCTGATCATTCCACCTGTAAATTCTGCATGCCTTCTGGCTAAACATGGCTTTATTAAGCCCAAACCACTTTGAATGACAAATCTTTAGAGTATAAAAAAGGATTAATTCACAGCACACCTGAGTCATTATGCTGAAGATTTTTACCTGTTCATCTTTGGTTTCAGAGGTTTGGAGATCCTAGTATCTTTAATGATGGATTTCATCATTATTTATGCATGTTTTAAAGGTCTTAAAATACTTTTGAAAATAAATAAAATATTTTTATGAGACCCTCAATATCTATTATCAGTATGTTATTTCAAAACACACTGTTTTGAATGTAAATTAGAAGATATGTTCACAAATTGTCCAAAAATAGAATATGGGATTTTGATGCTATATGTCTAATAAGAATGGTATATTGTGCTTATTTTTATTTATTATTATTATTTTTTTGTTGGATACCCAAGAAGAGGCCTCAGAAGAGACTGAACTTGCTGATACTGGATCTTGGACTTTATTTGTACAACTATTATAAAGTCATATTTTTTATCCGTGCATATCCTTGTTCAAGCTCCCTTCCCCCTCCCACCGCTCCCAGTCAATTTTTCTTCTCCACATCTCTTTATTTTCTCCTGTGCAAGGCCAGGAGGTCTCAAGGTCCCTATATGGCTTAGTTCAGCATCTACTCCTGGCAGATCCACTTTCATTACCCCAACATCAAGACTGGGTCAGGTGTTCCTCTGGAGGGAATGGGATCCAAGTTTCCTATCCAAGGTCTTTCAGATCTCAAGCTGTTCAGTGGTTGTGGTTTGCAGCTTGGACATGCTTTGCTATTTGCTTTTTTGTTTAGAGTCCACTAATGAATGAGTACGTCCCCTGCTTATGTTTCTGGGTTTGTGATAGCTCAGGAGGATATTCTCCAGATCCATCCATTTGCCTGCAAATTGTACAACAGTTTTTTAGTCCACTCTTCAGTTGAGGGACATCTAGGTTTTATCCAGATTCTGGCTATTAGGAATAAATATGCTATGAACATATCTGAGCTAATGCTTTTGGAGTGCAAATGTGCATCTTTAGGGTATATGCCCAATAGTGGAATTGCTAGGTCCTTGGGGAGATTGATTCTCAATTTTCTGAGAAACTGCCATACTGCATTACAGAGTGGCTGAACAAGATTACACTCCCACTGACAATGGAGGAGTGTTTCCCTTGTTCCGCAACCTCTCCAGCATAGGCTGTCGTTTGTGTCTTTAATCTTAACAATTCTGAAAGGTGTAAGGTTCTCAAAGTTGTTCTGATTTAAATTTCTCTGTTGGCTAAAGATGTTGAACACCTTTTCAAGTGTCTTTCAGCCATTTGTAGTTCTTATTGAAGACTTTTTTTACCTAGCCAAAGTTCAGCAAAGTGACTGTGGAGTGCTAAGCCAGAAAGGGGATATCAGCTTTCTCTACAAAGGCCTTGGAAGGTAGTCAAAGGTGGGTGGAAGTTTCAAAGTGTGCTCAGGGTTGCTGGTAAATACTGACTTTTGGACATATTAGGTCTGTTGTCCTCATGAACTCCCAGTGACTGCTAGTATTTCCCGTACAGAAGATCAAACAAGTCAACATTCAATAATGCATGAGGAAAGGGATCAGGAGACCCAACCTTAATAGAGAGCTATTGGCAGTTGTTAGCTTTTACAGGAGGAACAGTTAGTTTTGCTCAGAGGTGTGATCTCTGATATGTTGCCGGTGCTCTAATGCTATTTGAATGTATACATTTACAATATATACAACATATGCATTTTTATGTTCTTTGATAATTTTGCAAAATTATTCTTAATTATTTATATGTGCTTGTGTGAAGGTATGTGGGCATGAATATATTGGTCTGAATAGTCACTTTGAATTCACCTTGAGCTGGAGTTACTTATAGAAGTGAGCTCTCTCATTACAGAACACAGATCCTCTGAAAGAGCAGAATGTGTTCTTAAATAATAGACAATATCTCTAGCCCCTGAAATTGATATTTTCAGAACCAAGTTATTACTGTTAATGTATTTTGTTATTATATAATGTTCTCCGATAATTATTTTAATTAATTTATTTATTTAATGTGTTGAGTGCCCACAAAATTCAGAAGTCCTGGAAACTGGACTTGTGTAGGGTTATAAAATAATGTATGGTTTCCGAGCCTGATTCCTGTACAAGCAACACTGTTGTTCTTTGCTGTTCAGTCACCTTTTATCACTCGGATTTCAGCCCTGATTTATTCTCATCTATTAAGAAATGAAGATTCTATTCTATATTTCTGAGACTTCTACTCCTTTCTCCAAGTAATAGTAATATTTCCATTGGCATTAAACTTATTTTATAATTCCAAAAAATGAAGCATATTCAAACTGAAAATTCTATATATCTATAAAAAATGTGAATAACTTAAGAATTCATTTTAATTTTATATATGCAGTTATCTTTCTGTCTATAGTGTCTTCCTTTTTGTGTATCTTTCCCATCCTATAGTGTTGTGAGTTTGTGCAGAACGCATTAAATGCTAACAGTTTGTCATGTTATACAATACAAAGTGTAAGATCTTCTACCAAACTTCTAAAATCTTTCATCATAATAACTGAAACCAAGGTTCTCAAGTAGCTGCTTTCATATGGCAGAGAAAATCACAGACTACATTAGATGATTTCATAATATGCTTACACTCAGTAAATATGTAAAACATGTATAAAATCAGAACTAAATATAACAGTTTCTGCCATTTTCAAGCTAATTATAAGTGCCTCTTACATTAGTATTCCCAGACTTAATTGGAAATTCAAAAGCAGGGTGAACTGAGAACACTATCGATACTTCAGCTTCCAATTTAGATTTCATATTCTTTAGGGGAAAGAATGTGAGTAGAAAATAATGAAGGAAAAAATAAATAGATAAAATATCTTGTTATAGTTTACTGACTTGTTATTTAAATTCACACCATTTTTTAGAGTTCTATACAGTAAGACCATTTAATAATAATAGCAAAATGCAAGTAACTACAAGATGTATTTTGCTGCCACACAATTTTGCCCTAAATCAAAATCTAATGCTCAGGAGAACCAAATTTAAGATATACAATCTTTGTTGTAGTTACTTCTCATTTCATGCTTTCTTTTCCTTATTTATTTATAAATTAAAGTCTTTTCATCCACACATCTGTTTGTTCTCCCTCCCTTCCCCTTCCCAACCTCTCCTGGTCAGCCTTCAGCCTTCCTCCTCCTCAACCTCCATCCTCTCCCACAAAAGGGCAAGAAGTCCCAAAGTGGGTCACCTCAGCATCCACTCCAGGCAGGTCTGATTTCCTCATCCTGATCTCAAGACTGGGTTAGGTGTTCCTCTACAGGGATTGTTCTCAGAAGTGCCAGCCCATGCACAGAAACACATTCTGATTTCTCCCCTTAAGGCTCCGCATATTGTCCATGTGTGTGTACAGTTGCCTGTCCTTGGAGGACCTAGCTGCTTTTCTTGATGGTTCCCCAGTGACTGTTCTCAATTAAGTGAGCTCCTGAGAGCTACAGCCAGTCATCATTGTGGGAATTTTCCTCTTAATCCCTATCCCCTTGCTCATACAGATGCATCCTATGAAGAAAATAATGTGTTTACCTTAGTAAATGTAACTTGAGAGATATTTACACAAATAGTTATTCATATTGCATCTTAACATATCCCATTTAAAACAAAGCCAAAGAAATAACTTTCCCAAGATTTCAAGTTCAGTGAGTGCAGCTAAGCTTTATCTGGGATCCAAGATGGTGCTACTTCTTTTTTTGTTTGTTTGTTTTTATTTATAACTACCTTTATCTAAACTACTCTAAATACATCTACAGGAATAAATACTGGCATTTTTATTAACCAGAGTATTTTCAAACCATTAAAAATACTGTTTCTATTAATTGCACACTCCCTTAGAGGTAGAGAAAAAGTTTTGTGCAAATGAGACTGACATCACGATGGTACTTTTACATTCTTGTTCTAGCTTAGACTTAACTGACCTCTTCCTTTTTGATAAGTGACACAAGAAACATTTGACTTAATTATCTTTGTATAGACAAACGAGAAACTAGGTTTTTTTTTTTTCAAACAAGAGGAAGCTAAAGTATCGATTTCTTAATTTGTCAACATCTATGAAAGGTTGTCAGGTACTAGGTACTGTTCAAAGTGTTGCGAAGACATTCCTGAAGCAAAAACAACAACACAACCTTCCCCTTTAAGTGTACTGAATTATAGAGGATATTAATAGATACATATGTATTTAATAAATCATGTAATAAAAATGAGGAGCATTTCCCAAGGTAAAAGAGATAATAGAAATATGACTGTAGAGTTCTAAAGGGGCTTTAACTTCAACTTGTATAAATGGCATTATAGCAGTTTGTAGATTCAGGCAAGGTGTCATTTGTAGAAAAGATATGAATATAAACATTGGTGAATCTCAATTTAGTCCCTTGCTCCCTTATAGGCTTGTACAGAGAGGAATAAATTTCATTTTTTGCAGCAACCACAACAAACTTGCCACAGTTGGAAAATACCTAGAGAGAAAAGATAAGAATTTTATTTCTTTATATTCTCCCCAACTTTCTACTAGCATTCTTACTGTTAAAAACTGATATCTAAAATCAGCTAGAGAGCTTCTCTGTGGGGCAGCTATGAGTAAAGCATTAGTGATCACAGCAGGAGAGTAGTAACAAGTAAAAGGAATGCAAGGATATCCATCTTATGCTACCTATAGTGCTCCTGGTGCAGAACACTAACAATTTGAGAAAACAGCATCAGGAAGTTAAGGGTGAATGCTTCCTGTAACATTCTGAAAAGTATATATGTTTTATATTTATCACCACCTCATGCTGTGTCATTGATGGTTCTGCCCTAAGCACATTTTTTTTTACTTCAACATTCTGCAAGCCATGTCATAAATCTTAAACTACCCCTTATAATCAAAGTAAAAGAAAATAAATAAAACACTTATTTTTAAATTACACTTGTTACACAAGATGTATTTCCAGAAATAAACACCCACAATTAAAGGTAATCTGACATTCTGCATTTATCTTTCTGTCAAATACAAATAGGTGTGTTTATATATTGTAAGGTTTATAAAGAGGATCCAGTATTATTTGTGTAGTTTAAGTAATAATTTTGTTAGATCTGTTTTTATTCCCTATCCAGCACAAACTTGTAATAACTGGTTTTCTTACATAGATACTACAAGACCATCATACACTATAAAATTTATTTTTCCTAAAATCTTCCACAGGGATTATTTCTAGTTTAAAGTATTTTAAGTACCTCCTTTATTTATTTATGTATTTATCTTTTAATTTTCAAGTACTTCTATTAGTAATACAGAAAACTGAAGTTTAAAATAATACTGAGTATTAATAAAAGTAGGTTTTATAGCTTTGTAGTATAATGTCATTGTTTTATGGCAAAAAGACAAAGAAAATATTAACACCAATAGGAGGGTAAAAATACTAGACAATAGAAAAAAAGAATGAATTCAGTTCAACACATTTCCTATGAATTGATCAATTTGGAACTTGAAATTATTTAAATGTAAAATATCAAAATAACAAAAATATCATACACATTTATCTTTATCCCATTATCTTCATATCTTATGCTGTGGTCAAGAAATGCCTTAGATAGTGGACAGTGTTTTTGGTGTCAGAGTACACATGAAGCTTGAGCAAGCCGTGATAGAAATAAAAGCATGTGAAAAGTGAAAATACACAGAACCACTTGGAGAATTTATTAGGTGCTTTGACATAGCTGAGTAGACAAGACAATATTGTGATTATATATGATTAAAATAAATTACATTTTTGTTAATAATAAAAAATGGTAATATAAAATGACTCTTTAGTTCAATAGGTGGCTAAAAACTAAAATTAGGGACCGAGTGCTGTCTGCAGAATCCCAGCGCACTCTGGAGCAGGGGCAGCTAAACTCTGCCCCTGACCACATCCACAGCTCCTGCTGAGGGAAACCCCTCCACGACCTCGAACTAAGCTAACCAACTACAGGGGTCTCTGAAGGGCAGATTCAGACCCCGCCCAGAGGTGAGGTGAGGAGGGGGCAAGAGGCCTCAGCGCCTATATCCCAGCCTGGGAGGGAGAGTTGAGCTCCCATTGCTTCTGGTTCCGCTCCCAGGACTAAGTGCTGTCTACAGAATCCCAGTGCACTCTGGAGCAGGGGCAGGTAAACTCTGCCCCTGACCACATCCACAGCTCCTGCTGAGGGAATTTGCATGGCTCCCCACCACGACCTAAAACTGAGTGAACCAACAACTGCAGGGGTCTCTGAAAGACAGAATCAGACCCTGACCAGAAAGGTGACAGAAGGCACATAAACCCGAGTGCCACAATCAACCAGGACCCATCTAATCGTGAACCACTGAAGCCATGGGCAAACATCAGTGCAAAAAATTACATAATACTACAAAGGACAACATGGTAACTCCAGAAGAGAGTGGCGATCTTACAAATACAAGACCTGAACTGAGCAATGAAGAGGAAACAGAAGGAAGCAACACCAAAAATTCCTTTTTGATGATCATCGAAGCTCTC
>PVIH01019338.1:0-35698 GCA_004025045.1 Sigmodon hispidus | reverse complement strand
CAAGTTTCCCTCGTGTCCCTGTGCGTCCTTCGATCCATTCCCTCTCCACCCACCCTGCCCACTCTACTGCGAAGAGAAATGTCTAGGAGTGTAGGGGCCGGGTGTCTGGGGAGCGGGGCTATGGTGGCCAAGACCCGGCAAGCGGTGCATTCATGACCCTCAGCCCCCGCCCCGGAAACACTGGAGAGATGAAACCTTCAGGATCCGGTTTTTCAAGAATGAATCAGGCCTCTTGCCCTTCTTCCCAGCGCAGTACTGTGCTGGGGGTTAGTTAGGAAGGCGTGACAACAGAGGAGCAGGTGTGGTGTCCCCCAAGCCAGCTGTCACCTGAGCCCCAGGAACCCCCTTCTCTGCTTCCTGCTCCTCCCACTTAGCTTTTCTGTGACTGAGGGGTTGCTAAGTTTCAGGCCCTTCTTGGGATGAGAGCACTGGACTCCGGATATCCATCCAACCCACTTCCCTTCAGCTCCAGCAGACAGTGGGGAGGTGCACATAGCTCTCTAGCGGTCGTGTTGGTGGGGCTTGAGCCACAGGCAATCAGGGCTTTAAGACATTCATTCTACAGTTAAGCCTTTGTGGAACTGGAGGCCTCACATGCTAGGCAGGTGCTCTAAGCCACTGTGCCAGGCACCATATTTTGCTTGGAGGGAACTGTCCTCCAAATGCAGGGCAGAATTCTCTGCATTCTAGTGGGGGACAAGTGACAAGATGGGCAGCCTTTGCAGATTGTGGGCATCATATATACCTCAGGCAGAGCAAAGTGTAGAATAGCTGGCACAGGGGATGAAGCTAGAGATGTGATTCTATGAGAGTTTGGGGTGCCTAGTACACAAGACAAATTTTTTGTTTTTTGAGTTTTTCCATATACAGTAGGATCCCTTTGTAAGATCCAAGATGCCACCTGATTTGCATTTCACAATAGAGACATGGACCAGGGAGACAGCACAGCAGAGAGTGCTTACTAGGATTTGAGTTCCCAGTACCCACATGGTGTTTCATATCCATCTCTAACTGTAGTTCCTTCTGACCTCTGCAGGTACCAGGCATCCAAGTGGTACACAGGCAGACATGCAGCAAAGCCCTCATACACTTAAAGTAGAGACATAAAGATAAATAATAGCCAGAATGTTGGGAGGTGAGCTGTCAGGATAGCACAGGGCTAAGCTCATAGCCCAGTCCTGTGGAGTAGCTCCTGTGGGTTGGGGCAGGGACAAGCCAGCTACTTGGAGATGTCTGGAATATACCTGGCCAAGCATAGGAACAGGGATGCTACTGGGCCAGAAAAGAAAAGATGTAACAGTAATAAAGACTGGAGCAGTCTAGAGGTGTGGGTCAGCAGTGCAGCCCCTGCCGAGGATCCAGCAGCAAGGGGTGGGGTTGGCAGAGTGCCTTCCTAGCAGATGAAATGCTCTAGCTGCTTTCTCTATCGCTGTAAATAAGAATACTTCTTGAAGTGATGTACTAAAGGACTGAGCAGGTCACATGCAGTGCAGTCTATTAGAGTCCTGTAAGTCCCCCAAGAGACATAAACTGCCAGATTTTCAGATGAGAAAATTGAGGCCTCATAAAGTTAAGCAACTTGGTTTTGTCTGTGCCACTGGTGAGTAGCAAGGGTGGAGCTTGAATCCAGGCCACCATACTGTGTCTCAGGGTCTGCAGCATTGGTTTATTAGTCACTTGTTTTCTCAATGCCTTTCTTTATTGCTCACTAGAGGGCACACAAATGCTAGATGAAACCAGAGGTGTGCCCATGTACAGAGACAGGCAGGCTGGGGAATGGGTGTGGATTTCCAAGACAGTGAGGAAAGACAATGCAGCAATACCTAATCATGTCTGGGAACTGTCGCAGGTGCACACATGTGCACTTCACACCCCCTGATAGTGTTCCAGGAATGTTCTGGGCACATACATGGTTTCCTTTGAGCTCAGAAGGGTTAAAGATATTTGGCTTAATCCCAACATTCAGGAGTCATAGGCAGATGTCTGAGTTCAATGCCAAGCTGGTCTACAGAGCAAGGTCTCCGATAGCCAGGGCTACACAGAGAACTTGTCAAAGAAAAAAGGACAAGGAATGATGATCAAAAGAGGGCACCAGGAACGTGCCACTGCTGCTACTCTCTCTTCTATTGAATGTGGTGACATAATTTTAGAGGACAGTTCTATGTGATTCATCCAGTTTACCTTTGACAAATAGCCAGTGAGTGATTGGTATACTGTAATACAGAACTGTGGACAGAGATAAAGGAACCAGTAAAAGACTAGTATCCAGAATATATAGTTCTCATGAATTAGTAAGAAAAAGGTCATCCAAGTAAAGCCAAACCAGCCAGGTGTGGAGCAGGCCTGTTTTCCCAGGATATGTGGAGGCAGGAGGATCTTTGGTTTGAAGTTATTCTGTATTGCACAGGGAGACCCTCAAATGCAAAGCAAAAGAAAACCATGCATGGGCATAGTGGAGATGGCCCACTTGGTAAAGTGCTTGCTGTGCTCACTGAATTTGACAGTTAGAACCACATGAAAATACTAGGCGTTATCCCAGCTCCAGAGACATAAGTGGGAAGACCCATGGGGCTCACTGGCCACCCAGCCTAATTGGAGAGCTCAGGCCCAGGAGACACTCTCAAAAAGACAAACTGGGGCCAGGAATATGGGATATAACTTGGTGGAGCCCTTGCCTAGCATATTTGAGGCCCTGTGTTCGACTCCCACTACAAAAGACATGACTAAGCAGAGCAGAGGCTGCTGCCAAGCCTGTGACCTGAATTGATCCCTGGGACCCACACGATGAAAGAACTGACCTCCACAGTCTCTGTATGCACACTGGCAACACAACATGGACACAAATACATAACTGTGATTTTTTTTTTTCCCTTTAAGACAGGGTCTCATGTAGCTTAGCTCTAGTTGTCCTAGAACTTGTATGTTGGCCAGCCTAGCCTCAAAGTAATAATTTAAAAATTTTTTATTTTATGTGTTTGGGTGTTTTGCCTACATGCATGTCTCTGCACACAATGCAGAAGAGGGTGTCGGATTCTCCCTGGAACTGGAGGTGGGAGATATCTCTTCAGCCCCCAGTAAGTTTTTAAAGCAAAGTGATGACACTTGAGGGCGAATACCCAAGGTTTACTCCTGACTTCCACATGCACAGTGTCAGAGACATGACTGTGCTTGCTGTTCTCCCAGGGGACCTGAGTTTGGTTCCAAGAATCCATGTTGGGTGGCTTAGGACTGCTTGGAACTCCATACCTAGGGGATCTGGTGCCTCTGTCCTCTGCAGGCACCTACAGTCAGGTATACATACTCAAAAGCAGACTCAGACCTATACACAGAAGACAAAATCTTTTAGAAGATAGGATGGCTCAGTGGGCAAAGGTGATTGCCTCCAAGCCAGAAGAGCTGGCTTTGACCTCCAGGACCCATGTAGTGGAGGGAGCAAAGTAACTCAGGCACATTCTCTAACTGACAAGTACACTGAGGCATGCCTACTACACACAGAGTAAGTAAATATAAACAAAATTAAGTTTAAAAAAAAGAACAAATCAGGCAGTCTACTAAAAAGCCAATCAGGAGCATTAAAAATGTATAAAAAGGTACTTGGCACCGTTGATTCTCCCAAGTGCAAAAGCAAGCTTACAGCATGAAGTCAGGTGGTGCCTCTCTGTCCAGCACTGTTGGACATGCTGAGGGCCAGGGGATAGGCTGTGCTCTCCTGGGGAGATGGCCAGTCCTGCCTTTCTCTCTCAGCTACACAGGGCACTCACTCATTCAACATGGTTTATCTGTTCCACATACTGAGGGTGGCCATTAGTGACACACAGATCAATCCCCTCAGCAGACATTGGACAAAGACATATAATCCCCATCCTAGCTGAAGAAGGTAAGGAAGGGTGCTAGCCAGCAGAGGAAGCTGCCATTGCAAGGACTGAGACAGCTCCGCCCTATGTGATCCTCATGGAGGAGGCACCAGTGCCTGAGGAGCTATGATGTCAGGTGTGGGCCTTAAAGAACAGTGGGATTCCTGGGAGAGCAGGAATGAAGTGACATGACTTATAGAGTCATTCTGGCTGCTGACTTGACAGGAAACTAGAGGGTAAAGGATACCTAAAGACCCAGAGGCAACCGTAGTGTAGGTGAGTGGGGTGGGATGGAGCATGTGGGTCGAAAGAGTAATACATGATGTGTTGAGCAGGAAACCCACTCAGGAATATGTGGCCCAGCCAACTGGGGTCCCTTGTACCTGCATGGCCCCTCAGAATCTGCAGAGCACAGAAAGTCCATAGAGCGTGGGAAGCTGAAGAAGGGGGTCAGGAGTTAAAGTCAAGCCTATGCCACTTGGTGTGACCCTGCATCAAAATAATAAGATGAACTGAGCCAGATGTGCTAATGTACACCTATGTTTCCAGCAGTCAGGAGGATGAGGCAAGAGGACTTCAGGGTCAACCTGGGCTACATGAGTGGGGTAAGGTGGGTGAAAAGTTACTATGGATGTCTGTCAAGGCCAAGGAGCTTCCTCAAGGGATTACAGAGCAGGCAGGCAGCCTTGAGGAGCATGTGGCTTTTTGGGGGGTAGGGGAGGAAGGGGACATGTGCTTTGAAAATGAAGTGGGGCTGGGTGTGCTTCACTGATTTTTTTTTTTTTACCTAGTGTGCAAAGGCCTGGTTCCAGCCCAGCGCTACCAGAAGAAAGGCTCTGTCCTTCCTCTTCCTCCTCCTCCCTCCCCTCCCCTCTAGCCACACTATTCAAAGATATGCTGAGGGTGAACTACTTTGCCACAGGGCCTTTGGACTGTTTTTATCTACCTACAACATTTTTAACCCAGATGTTTATGTGTGTGTGTGTGGGGGGGGTGTCCTAAAGATGGGTTCCAGGGCTTCTATCAGATGCTGAGCTCTTTTCATGGCTGCTGGGTCATGTTCCCTGCTCCAGCACTACACAGTTCTGAAGTGGATGGTCGGCTCCAGCTGGCTTATTATACCTCTTGTAAGTAATCAGAAAGAGCTTTCTTCCAGAGGCACAGGCCATAGTAGCGGGCAGTTCAGCAGGCAG
Source organism: Sigmodon hispidus (assembly GCA_004025045.1). NCBI lineage: Eukaryota > Metazoa > Chordata > Mammalia > Rodentia > Cricetidae > Sigmodon > Sigmodon hispidus. The sequence goes on along the minus strand of PVIH01019338.1, from coordinate 30,651 downwards.
CTATGGGCAGAGCTCACTCCATTTGCCACCTTATTACCTACTGTGTCTGCCGCATAGTGAACAACCTGTACAACTGGATGTGGTGTTCCTAGTCAGGGATCTGGTTTGTTAAAACAGGACAGAGCACAGTGGAACATGCTGATAGTCTAAGCTACTTGTAGGCTGAGACAGGAGGATTACTTGGCCAGGAATTCAAGACTAAGCTGGACAATATAGCAATACCCTAACTCAAGAAAATAAAATAAAGCCAGGTAATGGTGCACTCCTTTAATCCCAGCACTTAGGAGACAGAGGGAGGTGGGTCTTTGTGAGTTTGAGGGCAGCCTGGGCTACAAAGTGAGTTCCAGGACAGCCAGGACTGTTACACAAAACCCTGGCTTGGAAAAAGAAAAGAGAGAAGACGAGAAGAGAGAATGACCTGATGTGGTGGGAGGGGCAAGGGACCTTGAATAAGGATACACAAGGATAGAGAATGTGACTTCTTTACTCATAATAATAAAAAAGAGAAAAAAAGCAAAATTAATCAAATCAGGAAATAAAAAATGAACAAAACAAGTACATGAATATAGTAAATAGTTGTTGCGGGCAACCTCGTCCCTCAGGGAAGACGTGACACCCAGGCTCTTCTTTCAGCAGTTTTATTCAGGAACCTTGAATTCTGACTTCTGACTTACTTATGACGGGGACTGACTGAGTTGCTACATCTTCTCTCTCATTCTGGTACTCTGATTCCGGGGGAAAACCCACCTGCAGCCTAAATAGCCTCTGGGCAGCCAACCCCAGTACGCCATGTGGGCACTACTGATAGGTCCAGGTACGCAGAAGCAAGCCAGATCCTCAGCCTAGCCAATTATGGGATGGCTTGTCACTGAGAGCACTCACCATGTGGAAGGTGGAGGGCGGAAGCCAGCGCCATCTTTTCGTGCAGGGAGAATGCAAGGCGTGGCTACACACAGCTCTCCATAATTCCCCCTTATTTATTTATTGCAACAGGCAAGAGTAGAGGCCTGATCTCTGTAGAGTGGACCAGGGACATTGCACTGATCCTCACTCAGGTGTCATCCACCCGATGAGTGCCAGACCCATCCGATACCCTTTTTCACAGAGGTGGGATGCAATCAGGCATGCTCTTCTTGGGGCCCAAGTCTCGGTGGGTCCCAAGTGCAGTGCTCAAGCCTGGCATCCTGTGCCTAGAAAAATTAATCCTTTAAGGTAGCCAGCCAAGGCATAAGGGGACTATCCTGCTTTAACGGCTGTAAAGGCTTGAATAATCATGGCTGCATTGCGACACTGGGAAACCTAAATCTGGCAGATACACCACAGGCATACTAAGGAGATCGACACCAGGAGGCATGTCAAGGCTCCTAGACCCGCCTACTCCTTAAGATGGTTCATGGCTTCAAAGCCGCCAGTCCAGCGTCCACCCAGATCGAGTTCACTGTGATGATAGTCACCCTCAGCTGCTCCATCAGGTTGTCGAATTCTCCCGTCCAATTACCTAAAAGATAACTAGACAATTGCTTAGACAAGTTTGCAGCATGAGTAAAATTGCCATATTGTATACTAGTCACACAAAGTCCAGCATATTTCAAGGCTTGTGCTACATTGGCAGAAAGATTATTCAAGGTACACTGGCCTCCCAGGCCTGGAGATTTGAAGACACGCTGACTAGACTTACAAGACTGCTGGGTCATTCATGCAGGGAGAATGCCCAATGCCGCTTACTGAGCGCCTCAGGCTCAAACATATACCCAAGGCAGAGCACACAGGTGGAAATTCCCCAGGTGGCTGGAATGTAAGCAACTTAGGCTCACCTGCTCTTACTTAGGATGGCTGTGAGCCACCATGTGGGGCTGGGATTTGAACTCAAAACCTCTGGAAGAATAGTCAGTGCTCTTAACCTCTGAGCCATCTCTTCAGCCCCTTTGGTATACTGCTCATAAACAAGCTGTTTAATCAGAGGCATTGCTGCATCTGGGTAAACTTGAACTTGGTAGCCTGTCTGTTGATTAGCAAATCGACCCTGGCCCAGCAGCATGGTCGCGCAAGCCCACTCCAATCACTGGGTGTCGTGCAGTGCCTGTTCAAAGCCTCTACCTGGGCTACAGTGAATGAGGCTGTGATCCCATAAGTCCGTACTGACTCAGCCAGAGATTTTATCACTTTGAAATCTAAGGGCTCCTTGTATCGATTTCCCTGTGGATCTTGAAACACTGGGTAAGCTAAGCGTAACTCTGTTCTGACTGCCTTCCATGCCCCCGGGCTGAAAGAGCCTTAAACCGCCATTCCCACCTTCCACATAGGGAGGGGGAGCCGAAGGCGCAGTTTGACATGCTGGGAATCTGCAGCATTCTTCTCTATCTGAATCCTCCTTTTCCTTCCTTTTTTTCTTTTTTCTTATTTTTGTTCTTTTTATTTGTTCTATGAGTGACAGCAGCTCTTCCTCCGAGTCTGTAGACTCAGGAGTTTTTATATCAGCAAGGTTGGGGCACAACTCTCCCCTTTTACTCCGTCCTTCACTGCCTGCCTCTGATCTCTCCTCCTGTAACATTTCTAAGGCGGCCTGGCCACTTTCCACTGCCTCACCATAGCGCTGATCTTCAAGATTACCTCCTATCAGCTTCAGATGGCCTCGGCAAATGGAACCACACCCGCCCAGAACCAATCCACAGGCCTTGATCTTCCGTGGAGACAAAAGCAGAAACTCTTTTCCCAAGTAACATATTCTTACAGACTTCAAAGTACTTGCATTTGTTTAACTTAGCAGCCTTAGCAATCAATTGTCTCTCTGCTGTTAGCTCACCAAAAGTCAAGAAATTGAAAGTAAATGCAATAACCCTTATCCAGACTCTCTGTTTATCTGCCATCTTTACATGGCCTTTATCTTTATTTCTTTCCCCGTTTAGAGGTTTTGAGAGTCTAAATCTGTTTTATTGAGAATTCCTAATCATTTTTCTAACGCAAAGAGCTTTTAAAAGGTTGTACCACTTTAATTGCTAACTCCGTCCCTCTTGGCCGCTTTTCAATATGGCAGAGGAGAGCCCATGCCCAGGCTCAAGAAATGCAGTGAAGCAGCTCTTTAAGAGCCAAAAAAATTGCGTGCGAAGAAGAAGCGCCCATGGTTAAACTGTACTTCTTACCCTAAGCTTGTTTTACCTTCACTTTAGATTCGCGCATCCACAAATTTTTCTCCCTCTCTTTTTCTACAGAGTAGAGCAAAAATCATTCCCCCCCCCCCGCTCTTGTCACGGGATCCCCACATTACCTGAGGACTTACCGGTGCACCTGACTGCTGAAAGTTCTGAGCCTTTGTTGAGAGTAGAAATCCCTGTACACGGCCACCATTTGTCACGTGCAACCTCGCCAGCAAGGAAGATATGACACCAGCTCTTCTTTCAGCAGTTTTATTCAGGAACCTTGAATTCTGACTTCTGACTTACTTGCTTACAACGGGGACTGACTTACTTGCTACATCTTCTCTCTCATTCTGCTTCTCCTGCTTCCGGGGAAAACCCGCCCGCAGCCTAAATAGCCTCTGGGCAGCCAACCCCAGTACGCCATGTGGGCACTACCAATAGGTCCAGGTACGCAGAATCAAGCCAGATCCTCAGCCTAGCCAATTATGGGATGGCTTGTTACTGAGAGCACTCACCATGTGGAAGGTGGAGGACGGAAGCCAGCACCATCTTTTAAGGCGTGGCTACACACAGCTCTCCACAAAAAGCACCCCTAAATAGTTTGTTTGCAAGAGAGAGGGGGACAGAAAAAGGAAAGAAAAGAGGAACGGGCTAGAGAGAGTTCAGAGTGCTGCTATATAAGTGAGGACTGGAGTTCTGGTCCAGGACCAGTGTTGCTGGGGCTTGATAGCTGCCAGACAAGCCAAAGAAAAAAATAAAGCCCTGCCTCAAAAACAAAACAACACTAAACAAAACATATGTAAAGTGATAGAGGATGCCGTGTGGCTTCTTTTGATCTCTATGAACACAGGAACTTAATACTAAAAACTTAACGTGATTTCCATGTCTAGTGCTAGTTCTAGGGATTAGAACTTGGGTCTTTATACTTACACTGAGCTTTTCTCACTAAACTCCCCAGCCCTTGTTTTAGAGACAACAGTCACCTTGTTCTCCAGCCAGCCTGTCCTCTAGCTCATGACAGTCCAGCCTTCGTCTGAATCCATCTGCAGCTCTGCCTGGCTGGTGCTTTTGGCTCTTGCTGCATATCCAGTGTACCCACCTTGTCAGAGAATCCATACCTGATGCCTTAGTCACTGTTCTGCTGTGAGGACACACTGTGACCAGGGAAACTGACCAGAACAAACATTAATTCAGGGCTTGCTGTAGTTTTAGAAGGTGAATCCGTGAACATCATGGCAGAGACAGACAGACTGGGGATAGTGTGACTGTTTGACACCTCGAAGCCCACCCTCTAGTGACACATTTCTCCACAAAGCCACACGTTCTAGTCCTTCTCAAAACAGTCTCAGCTAGGGACCAAACACTGAAACAGATGAGCTTATGGGGCCCATTCTCATTCAGACCACCCAGCTGCTAATATCACCACCATGCCAGCTGTTGCTAGCCACTGTCTAGGAGCTAGATTGTTTGGGAGGACTTTGCTCCAGTGAGTAGTAAATGTTTCTGTGGGGATGTGTCTGTCCCATGTTACTTACTCTTGGAAGGCATTGGCAGTCATCAGCCTGCCCTGTCTCAAGGGGCTTGTAGGAGCCATGCACTGTGTGCTTTTGGGAGACTCAGGGTTTGTTTCCTCTCTGTGTGTCATGTGTATGCAGTACAAATGTGTATGGAAGCTGGAGGCCAACCTTGGGTGGCATTCCTCAGGAACTGTCCATGTTGGGGTGCTTTTTATTATTAAATTTGTTCATCATTTCTTTTGTGTGCATATGTGTGTAGCTAAGGTACAGCGCCCACCTGAAGGCTCTCCCACCATGTGGGTCCAGGGGACCAAACTTAGGTCTGCAAGCCTCATGGCAAGTGCTTTTACCCACCAACCCATCTTGCCAGTCTCCCACCTTGGTGTTTGAGACAGGGTCTCTCACCAGCCTGGGACTCACCAAGTAAGTTAGCCTGGCTTTGAGCACTAAGGATCCTTCTCTTTCCAGCTTTCAGATTGCCAACACTTACCAGTTTGCAATAGTTACCACATCTATTTTTTTCTGTAAATCCTAGGGATCACACTCCAGTCCTCAGAAGCACTTTACTGGCTGAGCCTTCTCCCCAGACAAAGACTAAAGTTTTTTGCACATTGTATTAATGACTGCAGCCAGTAGAAAAATGAAAGGAAGCTGGATGTGGTAGTGACTATCTTTCAGCACTTGAGAAGCTCAGGGCAGGAGGTTATGAGTTCTAGGCCAGCCTGGACCTTACAGTGAGACCCTATCTTAGAGAAATGAAAAGCAAAGGAAGTGCTGGTGCTGTACCTCCTGTCAGTCACATTTTGAAGTGGGTGTGGCTAGAGCAGGAGGCAATAAGGGGAGCACTTATGGAATGAGGTCACAGAGCAGGGAGAGCAGGGTTGCAGTAGGTGTCAGCCAGTGATTACTACTGTGCAGGGGAGCTTCAGTCTGGTGCTAGGATGAGACCTGGGGCTCTATCGGCTTTGTGCTCCACAACTGAGCTGCACTCCAGCAATTGGGTTCTCAGTAGAGTCAGCCCTTTAACTGCCCAGACGAATCCAGTGTAGACAGAGCATGCTCAGGCAAGGGAGATATGCTGGTATATGCCTGTAATCCCAGCCTCTCCAGAGGGTGAGGCAGGTTCAAGGATAGCCTGAGCAACTAAGTGATACATGTCTCAAAATGAAAAGCAGTCTTGGCATGTAGATGGAGTATATGTGTATAAGGCCAAAATCTAACCCCAGTATGGAGGGAGGAAGGGAAGACTGGGTGATTCTGGGGAGAGCCTTGCACCTGTGCTGAACATGGACAGAATTTTTTGTTATTAACCCTTAAACAATACAGTGGAACATGAGTTTTCATAGATTTGAATGTATAGAGCTGATTTCAGTGTATGGGAGGGGCTGCCGTTCTGTGACCAAGCACTAGCTAAGTATAGAGAAAAGAAAACAGTGGAGTTCAAGTACAACATAACTTTATACAGGGTGGCAGGATTCTGGATGTGTCCTGGAACCTTGTGCCTAGGAGCCGTGAATCATGTCATCAGGCTGGGATGAAGCTCAGTAGTGGCGCACTTCCCCAGCCTGCCCCAGGCCCCTGGGACAGGGAGGCCTGCTCTGCAGAACAGGACAGTGCTGACTGGAGGTGTCCTGTGGGAGGTAGCGAGAGTGGCACCCAGGGCTGGTACTCAGAGCATGATGCCCGATTCCCTTCCTGCAGGTCTCCTGGCCGAGTGCGCACTTGAGGCTGCTCATGCCACTGGGACTGGGGCGGCGGAAGAAGGCACCACCTCTGGTGGAGAATGAAGAGGCGGAGCCAGGCCGAAGCGGACTGGGAGTCGGGGAACCTGGGCCCCTGGGTGGAAGCCGAGCAGGGGAGTCCCAAATGGGCTTGCCCCCACCTCCTGCTGCCCTCCGTCCTCGCCTTGTTTTCCACACCCAGCTGGCCCATGGTAGTCCCACAGGCCGCATTGAGGGCTTCACCAATGTCAAGGAGCTGTATGGCAAGATCGCTGAGGCCTTCCGACTACCAGCTGCTGAGGTACCGGTGGGGCCAGGGTCCCCTAAGAGCAAGCCACAGGCCTGGGCATGCATTCTTGTGAGCTGGGGCTCAGGTGCTCATGTTCCCTATTGGCCAGCAGCCCTCCCCCCCTGAATCTAGGAGGTATGGCTGCAGCAGGGTACTGAGTTCCTGTCTGGCCTTAAGAGACTTGTACCCTAGTAGGCATATGGAGGTGGGTTTTCCATCAGGCCTTGAGAGGCTCATAACCTAGTAGGTTGTGGGGGGTGTGGATGCTGATTTCCCATCAGGTCTGAAGTAGCCTGTGGCCTGGTAAGTTGTGGAGGATTGATGTTCACAGGTGGTAGCTGGGTTTCTGTGAAGCATTAGGAGGCCTGTGCCCTAGAGCACTGTGGGAGCTGGAGGTCAGGAGAAGCTCCTATTTTCCCGTAATGCACTGGAGGCATGGTGGCATGATGGCAGGACAGAAGCAGAGAAGCCACAGGGGTAGTACCAGTGAGGCTGAGCATCCGGTGGAGACAGGTGGGGGGCCTGACTCCTTCCTTCCGTCCTCAGCCTCTACTGACTGCTCACTGTGGATCAAGCCAGCACTGAGTCCTTTCCAGGACTAAGGCCCTACTCATGGCCTTACATGTGTAGGACCCTGGCTCTAGGTGTCACCCACCTTTGGGATAGGTATCGTTTCCAAATTCCCCTTCTCTCCCCAGTGTTAGGAAAGGATAAACATCTTCCCCACCTCTGCAGGTGATGTTTTGTACTCTCAACACCCATAAAGTGGACATGGATAAGCTCCTGGGGGGCCAGATCGGGCTGGAGGACTTCATCTTCGCCCATGTCAAGGGGCAGCGCAAAGAGGTGGAAGTATTCAAGTCTGAGGAGGCTCTGGGGCTCACCATCACCGACAATGGGGCTGGCTATGCCTTCATCAAGGTGCTCGGGTGGGTGGCACACCCTTAGTGAGTGGTCAGGTTCTGTAACAGAACCTGGAGTGGAGCTTCCAGGGCTGATGCCTGCCACTCCACAGCGCATCAAGGAAGGCAGTGTGATTGACCACATCCAGCTCATCAGTGTGGGTGACATGATTGAAGCCATCAACGGGCAGAGCCTGCTGGGCTGTCGGCACTATGAAGTTGCCAGGCTCCTCAAAGAGCTGCCCCGAGGGCGCACCTTCACCCTCAAACTCACAGAGCCTCGAAAAGCCTTCGGTGAGCAATCAATCCATGGACCACCCACTGGGATGACCTTGAACGCTTGAAAAATACGGTTTGCAGTACTGGGAATCACCAGCAGGTGGCACCCAAGGCTGCAATGCAAAGTGGAGACGGCTCCACCCTACCCTAGGACTGAGTGCTGGCTGGCAGCCCAGCCTGAAGGAAGTTGCCCCCGCACCCAACTTTCAGGAGCTATTAGCTCAGCCAAGTGCCCCCAACCCTGGCCAGCCCCTCAGCCTGAGAAGTGAGGCTTGGCTGCCCTGCAAAACTCCTGTGCCCTGGCCTAGTTCCTACCTGGCTTCACTAACTCTCAGGAATGGGCCTGAGGCCCCTAATATGGATAGATAGGACTGATCTGGGACCCAGCAGTCATACCTGCCCCTGGTCATGGGAAGTGTGCAGGGACCCATATTCCACCCCTTCCCAGCTCTCGCTCCTTCAAGCAGATGTAGAAGCTGCCCCTGATTTCCTTTAGCTTCTTTATGCCTGGCCCCTGCTGCCCCTCCCGCCGCCCCTCTTCATCCATGCCAAGTTCTGCTCTGGAGTCCAGGCATATCCCAAGGAGTCTGCAGAACATGGGGTGGTGAGACGTAGCTATGTATGGCCTAGCTGCCTGAGTTCTCTACTGACTGTATGCTGAAATTCTCATAGATATGATCAGCCAGCGTTCAGCAGGTGGCCACCCTGGCTCAGGCCCTCAACTGGGCACTGGCCGAGGGACCCTCAGGCTCCGATCTCGAGGCCCTGCCACAGTGGAAGATCTGGTGAGTGAGCTATCTTGGGTCAGTGACAACATTCTCCTTACTTAAGGGACTCCAGATATCACTGCTTAAATCTACCTCCTCTCATCTTTGGGACTTTCCTTGGGCAAGTGAGACTTGGTTTTTCTACCTGCAGAATGGGAGTCCTAGTAACTGCTTGTCAAAGTGGACCTCAATGATCCAGACAAAACCACAGCTGGGCATAAAAGCTTAGGCAGGATTTCTTCACATGCAAGGGCACCTCACACCACCAGAGCTTGTCACCAAGAAGAAAGTATATGAAAGCCACTCCAGTGTGGGCATGCACCTGTAATCCTGGATACCTACCTGGGAAGCTGAGATGGGGTAGGGGTGGGGTTAATGTTCAAAACCAGTTTGGGCAACTTAGAGAATGTCGCAAAATAAGAATACTAATATCTGCATATTGGGGCTGGAGAGATGCTCGGCAGTTCAGAGCACTTGCTGCTCTTGCAGAGGACCCAGGTTCAGGCCCAAGCACCCATATTGGTGGCTCACAACCACCTGTTAACTCCAGCTCCGGGGCATCCAGTGTCCCCTTCTGACCTCCACAGGCACACACATTGTACACATACATACATGCAGGCAAAACACTCCTACACATACAATAAAGAAATGTAAAAGTAGCTGAGGAGCAGCTCATTGTTAGGGCTGTTGCCTAGCATGTGTGGGGCTCTGGGTACCGTCCCTAGCACTGTAGGCATTCGCTGTGTGTGACAGTGGTCCTGTTAACACTACTGTGCTGTCTCCTCCACAGCCGTCAGCCTTTGAGGAAAAGGCCATTGAGAAGGTGGATGACTTGCTAGAGAGCTACATGGGGATCAGAGACACAGAACTGGGTGAGTGGAGGCACCCATGCCTGGAAGGTGGGAGCAGGCTTCCGGGTCTTACCCAGGCTGAGTTGAAGCTGCACCCTTCCATCCCTCAAGCCATCTGTGTCTCCATTTTTCTTTGACAGCTGCCACCATGGTGGAGCTGGGAAAGGACAAAAGGAACCCAGACGAACTGGCAGAGGCTCTGGATGAACGGCTCGGTGACTTTGCATTCCCAGATGAATTCGTCTTTGATGTCTGGGGAGCCATTGGGGATGCCAAAGTTGGTCGTTACTAGGACTGGAACTGAACCTGGGCCTTGAGATAACCTGGGCTTGGCCGGGCTGGGGCCTCCAGAAGGGGCACCACAGCCAAGACCTGAGAATCCATCTTAGGCGTGTAACTCAGCAGCCTGGGGGTGGCATGTGGTGGAAGGAGCCTGTGGTCTTGGCCCCACTCTGATCACCATAGTGCCCAGCCTGGTTGGGGTCCTGGCCAACCCCTGCCATTCCCCACCTACCTCAGTAGAGCAAGCTCATGGAGAGGGACCAGTACACTGGGCAGCCCTCTGTCCCCAGCACTTTCCATCACAAGCTGGCAAACTGCTCCTTCAGTTCTGTTTTGAGTCATGAATTCCCTACTTTACTTTTTTGGTTTTTTGTTTTGTTTTGTTTTTCAAGACAGGGTTTCACTATGTAACCCTGGCTGTCCTGGAACTCACTATGTAGATCGGGCTGGCCTTGAACTCAGAGATCTGCCTGTATCTGCATTCCCAGTGCTGGGATTAAAGGTGTGCTCACCACGCCTGACTCTCCCTACTTTGTTGGCACCAGAAATGCAGAAAGGGGCAACACATACACCCCAGTAAGAGCAATAATTTGTCCCCTTGGGCATCTCCCTCCTAAGAGGAGCCCCCTTAAGTTGGATTCTGTTACCTCCCATTTGAGTGGGCACTGCTGTGAACCCTGGTTCCTTATCTCCCACAGACAATGTAAGAGGGAGGGGCAAGCAAGGCAGCGGGCTACTGAACCCTCACTCCTTTGGATCTAGACTCTTCCCTCGGAGTTGTTTGGCTTTAGGGTAGGAGGGGTGGCCAGGGAAAGAATGCGGCAGCTGAAATCTATCTCCTGGATTCCAAATTGAATTAGAACTTGGCTGGCCCACTACCCCTGTCTGGCTGGAGGCCATCCAGCCTCCAGGCAGTGGTGGAAATTCTGACTTACTGGAGGTGCAGACTTGCTTCCTCATCTCGAAGGCCTCGCAGGCCCCTCTTCTGTGGGGACACTGCAGTTTACACCTTTGTAGGCAGCAAGGCTGCTGCCCTGTTGCAGCACCTTGGTTGAACTGTACTTTGAGCACAGGCATTCAGGGCACAGTGCTTCACAGGGATATAAACCTGCCAAGCTTGTTTTGACAGTCCATTTCATCCTAGGATTTAGGGAGATCAAGGAAAGGGTGGGGTGGGACCCTGGCCAGACCTGCAGAGAAGGGAGGCAATTAGAGCAAGGGGAGCCAAGCCAGAGGTCCCTCTCCATCGCCCAGAAGGAATGTTTGGGGTAAGCCCAGTGGAGATGCTGCAGGAGGGCTGAGCAGGACTGACTCCCTGATTCCAAGCAGGAGATGAGTACTCTGGACATTTACAACCACAAACTTTACAGACAGCCACTGTCAATGTGACTTACCATCCCTGACCACTGAGGTGTTTTCAATGCTTATGGTGGAACCCAGGGCCTCATGCTAGGAAAGCACTCTTTCACTGAACTATGCCTCAAATCCTACATTGAGGTCTTGCATGTCTCTAATGGGAGCAGCTGGAAATGTGAGGCTTTGTTGAGTGGAACTATGAGGAGTGGATGGTTGGGAACCATGTTAAAATAGGGCTGTGACCACTGTAGGTAAGTGTTGGGTCCTCATGGAGCTGTAGGGTATTGAGTGTGGTCATGTAGCTGTGTCCAGTGTGTGCGTGGGTCTTAGGTGGATCCTTGTTTGGAAGTCAGGATAAATAGCTATGCCTTAAGAGTATCTAGAGATGTGAATGTATGGCTCAAGTGAGCAGGGTCTTGAGTGCCCATGGGTTTTGATTAGTTTGTGGGGGAATATCTCCAGGAGCTGTGCCTTAGGACTGTATCAGACAATGCCAAGTGAGATTTACACCCTGTGCTAAGGTGTGGGCAAGCATCCATTTCAAGGGGGTTTGTATTGGGGGGTATTAAGAGAGTGGATGTTAAAAGTCAGCAATGTTGGGAGCTATCCAGTGTTTATTTACCATCCTGACTGACCTGACAGTGACTGCATGCTCTTCTTAAGACATAAAGTGAGGCTATAGCTATGGGTGCAGGATGTGGCTCAGGTGCCCTATAAATTGCTTACCTCACCTTGAAGCCGGATGTAGATGTGGGCTGGCTCCCCTGAGCCACTCAGCCACCTCCCTTTCTCCCTGTTGCCCTCGTCTGAGCTGCTCGTCTCCACCCCTATCATAACATCGACAAAGCTTTAAGGGCAGGCAACATTGCTGGCTCCCATCACAGCCAGTTCACAAACCCTCAAGCCCAATTCCGACAGCACCCCACCCCACCCCCCATGAGAGTGCATAGACCTCCCAGCCTGCCCCAGGCAATGCTCACATTTTCCAGTGTTTAGATTTTATCCACTTTTATTAATGATGCAGGCAAGAGGCCCGGGTGAGGGTGTGGGGGTTTGATTCTGCCCCGCTGAGAGGAGGGGGTCACAAGAGACCAGACCAATTCAGAGAACCTCAGTCCTTGTTGGGAAGGAGCTGGACCCAAGTGGCCCTGACCATTGCCAGCAGCAGAGGTTTCGCCCACTCAAGGCTCCCAGCCCTATCAGGCAGACATGGATGGGGTGGAGCAGCCCCTGGAGGCCAGTGGGGTGCGGGTGGAGGTGGCACAGAGCCGAGGAGCCGCCCCAGGAAGAGGGAGCGGCCTGCCGGGAGCCAGGGAGCAGCTGGAGAGGGCAGCAGGAGCATAGTTCCGGACCATGGGACCCTGCATCCTGAGCAGCACTGGGTAAGAAACAGGGACTTGAGGGTTGGCAGCAGGGAAAAGAACATTGAAAGATGGGCTGTGCCATCCTGGGCTCAGTGTGCTCATGGCTCTCAGCCCAAGACTGGCTGTCCATCCCACATGGCTGCTTTAGCCTTCTCAACTAAAGAATGAGGGACAAGACCGGGTTGGTTCACATAGGAGTATGGGGTGGGCATCTGAATGAGGCAGAGCCAGAGAGTGTTAAGAGACTGCCATGGAGATGGAGAGGTGTAACTGGCAACAGAGATGGAACTCAGGGGAAAGAGAAGGGTCCATGGAGTCCAAGAGCACCGACTGAAGAGACCAGAGATGGGTCCATGGAAGCAGGAGTCTGTAGGGACATGAAGGCAAGGGAGGCTGCTACAGGGCATATCGACCTTGGGGCATAGAACTGAGTCTAAGTGTTGAGTCGCCTTGGGGAGGGATGAAACTGGAGATCAAGAGTGGGTCTCTGGAGGCAGGGACATGGCCATTGGGAGAGATGGGCTATAGTAGTAGAGCCGTTGGGACTCGGACGCCAAGGGCAGGATTAAAAGGTGACAAACATCTGATCATGGTGGTGTGAGCCTTTCATCTTAGGACACAGAAGGGATGGGCAGCTGGATCACGTAGTTTAAGGTGAGCCAGTTCCAGAGTCAGCCAAGGAGACTTAGAAAAGGGGGGGGGGGCAGACATGTGAAGGTTGGAGTTGGAATCACAAACAGGTCATGGTCTGTTGCATGTGGCCATAAGCCAGGAATCGGATGTGGACATGAGGACAATCAAGTACCCAAGACTATAGACAGAGAAGATGATGTGGGGGCAGAGTGAGGTCAGGCACAAGGGATGAGGCAGTGACAGATGAAGTGGGATCTGAAATGGAGCAGTCAAGGTCATGTGGAGGTGCCCTGGGCACAAGAGGCCACACTGACCCTGCTGATGGGTGGTGGGACCCTAGCTTCACTGTGCCCTCCTCTTATCTACCTAGCCCTCTTGGCCACTGATATGAGCCCCTGCGAGCTTAACGTGAGCCTGGCAGACGAGGCAACAACGTGTGCAACACCCAGGGTCCCCAACACATCTGAGTGGCTGCCAACAGGTGATTCCAGCTCATCACCAGCGCTGCCTATCTTCTCCATGACCCTGGGTACCTTGTCCAATGTGCTGGCGCTGGCACTGCTGGCACAAGCTGCAGGTCGTCTGCGGCGGCGCCACTCAGCCGCCACCTTCCTGTTGTTCGTTGCCAGCCTGCTGGTCATCGACTTGGCAGGCCATGTGATCCCGGGCGCGCTGGTGCTTCGCCTGTACGCTGCAGGACGTTCGCCTTCTGGCGGGGCCTGTCATTTCTTGGGCGGCTGCATGGTCTTCTTTGGCCTGTGCCCACTTTTGCTTGGCTGTGGCATGGCCGTGGAGCGCTGTGTGGGTGTCACGCAGCCACTGCTCCATACGGCGCGTGTATCGGTGGCCCATGCACGTCTGGCACTAGCCGCATTGGCTGCCACGGCTTTGACAGTGGCGCTGCTGCCACTAGCACATGTGGGTCGCTACGAGCTACAGTATCCTGGCACCTGGTGTTTTATTAGCCTTGGGCCTCGTGGAGGTTGGCGCCAGGCATTGCTTGCCGGCCTCTTTGCTGGCCTTGGCCTGGCTGCGCTTCTTGTGGCACTCGTGTGCAATACTCTCAGCGGCCTGGCGCTCCTGCGAGCCCGCTGGACGCGTCGCCGTTCTCAACGTCTCCGTGAGACTGCAAGTACCGATGATCGCAGGCGCTGGGGGTCCCGTGGACCTCACTTGGCCTCGACCTCGTCTGCCTCATCCATCGCTTCAGCCTCCGCCACCCTCCGCAGCTTCAGGGGCGGCTCGGTGCGCAGGGTTCGCGCGCACGATGTGGAGATGGTGGGCCAGCTCGTAGGCATCATGGTGGTGTCGTGCATCTGCTGGAGCCCCCTGCTGGTGAGGGGCGCAACCGCTCCTCAGTCCCCTACTGGGCTCTGCCCCCTTGAGACCCTGGCTGCACAAAAATCCCTTTGTCTTATCCCTGTGTTATCTTCAGCTCTACCTTTGCCCTCTTTGAATCTCTGTAACTTACTCCCATCCACTCAAGCCTCTCCAGTTCGTCCTTCGGCTTCATTCACTCCTAACCTTTTGACCTTGTTTCTGCCCTGTGTGCTGGCATAATGAGTCTTCTCTTGCCAGCCTCCGCATTCACTGACCATCCTTGTTTAGCCACTTTCCTTCCCACACAGTATTTGCCCCACATAGCCCGCCCCAGCATCCAAACCTTCCACCCCATTCCACTGTTCACACCTGCTTTTCTCGCAGGTGTTGGTGGTGCTGGCAGTCGGGGGCTGGAACTCTAGCTCCCTGCAGCGGCCACTCTTTCTGGCTGTGCGTCTCGCATCGTGGAACCAGATCCTCGACCCATGGGTGTACATTCTGCTGCGCCAGGCTGTGCTGCGCCAACTGCTTCGCCTCCTGCCCCTGAAGGCTGGTGCTAAGGGTGGCCCAACGGAGCTGGACCTAACCAAGAGTGCCTGGGAGGCCAGTTCACTGCGTAGCTCCCGGAACAGTGCCTTCAGCCACCTCTGAGCATGCCAAGAAGCTAAGCCAAACCACTGGGCAGGACTCAAGGGTGTAGAGAGCCTCAAACACAGCGTGCGGTGGGCGATGTGTACTGTGGGGCAGCAGCACACACTGATCGCACATTGATGAAAGAGGCTCCACCCAGACGAGTACAATTCTAACGTTGGCCACACGATGGCGCAGACACACAAGATGTTCCAAATATCAGAGGTGGGATCCCTGGGGCTGCAGCTCCAAGAGCATGCGCATAAGGCTGAGTCCTTAATTTTTGAGGTTGGAGCTCCCCGTAAACGCAGCGAAGTTTTGGATTTACTTCCTATCTCTGCCGCTGCCAGAATAGACTCTTGCAACCATTCTGCTCATTTTGGTTCCCTACTATCCTAACAGCTCAACACTCTATCCAGCCTTGAAACCCCAACGCTCCCTAACACAGCCCAGAGCCCTCTCCTCGCTCCCCACTAATGCTTGTTTCCAGTCTGACCTTGTCCCATCCATCGCAGTCCTGCCTCGGTCACCTGCTTCAAGCACGCCCCACCCCAGACTGCACACAGAGGCTGAAATGTATGTATGGGGCAAACCCCAAAGACCTTTTTAAAAACCAAGAACTCTTGGACAAGGCAGGGGCTTGGGCTAGTAGCCTCCAGCCACAAAGTCGAAATCCCGGAAGGCCGCCTGTTCGGCAGCAGTGAGGGGCCGCGCATCCCGGGGTGGGCTCAGCGTGGGCGACTCCCCAGTAAACTCCTCATCGAAGTTGCTGACATCTGTGCGCCCTGAAAGCGTAGGCACGAAGGGTGGGGGCAGGCGACGAGCCAGCAGGACGTCCCAGCCCAAAGTCTGTGGAAAGGGGGACAGAAAGATGAAGGCTGGTGAGGAAGGCTGCAGACTAGCAGGAAGTAGGCAAGGTGCAAAGGGACTGGAGCTCAGATCACTCAAGGGAGTCTGGGCTAGCTCAGGATAACCCTGTAATGACATGGGCCTGGAAAGCAGTATGAGTGAGGTATGGGGGAATGAGGGAGACAGACAAAGGAGGTTATAATTTAGAGGAATCATGGCGCCCTAGAGGAAGGGGCAACCAAACTCTTGAGATGGAGCCACTAGATTTGGGGTGGGAATGAATCGGGAGAGAGCCAGGTCCTTGGGGAGGGGGTCTGCTCACCCTGAAAAAAGGCTGTTTTTTCACATCCTCCGCATCGCGCTCAGTGGATCCCAACCTCCTCTCGGGGTTCCTCCGCAGCAGCTGTGAGATGAAGCACCTGTTAATGTGTATCTAATTCCCGTCTCTCAAGACTCTGTCCTGCCCACCTTGCACATTGTGGTGGGGAAGTGTGTGTGTGTGTGTGTGTGTGTAGGGGGGGTGCTTACCCTTCTCATGATGCCAATGGCCTCTGCTGACAGGAAGCGGGGATAGCGAACCTCATCGTTGACAATACTGTCAAATACCTCCTCCTCATCATCCCCAGGGAATGGAGACTGAAGGGCAGAGAGAGCCAGGTTGAATAAGATACCACTTCTAGACAATGCAGCTCACCCGTCACTACCAAAGGGCCCTACCCCTGGGTGTACCCTTGCACTAGAGCAGACTTAAGTGTCCCATTTTAGTTACAAAACCTGAGATCGGAGAGGCAAAGCTGAAATGTAGTAGGAGCAGATTCCCATCCCACTCTAGGGCACATGCATGTCCTCTACAGAAAAAAAAAGACTGGGCTTTACCTCACCAACCAGCATCTCATAGAGCAACACGCCCAGTCCCCACCAGTCCACCGCTCTCGTGTAGGATGTGTCTGTCAGAACTTCTGGCGCCAGGAATTCTGGAGTTCCGCAGAATGTGCTGGTCCGGTCTCCATAGCCCATTCCTGGGTGTGGTGGAGGGCAAGGCCATGTGAGCCTCTAGAGGCTGGAGGGAGTAGAGCATGAGACAGCCCTACCCCGAATCAGATGGGGGTAAGCCAGGATGGGGCTAAAGCTGCTAAACTACCCCAGACTGTTAGAGTGAGCAGGTGCCTACAAGCAAAGTCCATAGAGAAGAGATCACCTGATCATCTATGTGCAGCCTCACCACAAGGTAGCCCACCCCCTAGTCCTCTCATCCCAGGATTGCAGCCCCTCACCCTCCTTGCAGAGGCCAAAGTCTGCGATCTTGACGTAGCCCTCAGTATCCAGGAGCAAATTGTCCAACTTCAGGTCCCTGGGGAATGGGGGTGTCAGGGGATGTAAAGAGGGATGATTGGGAGTGGGGCTTGGGACTTTGTACAGAGCTTGAGCATGCCCAGTCTATGGGCAGGACCTGCTGTCACGTACTTACCTGTACACAATCTTGTGTTCATGGAGGAACTGCAGCCCCAGCACCACACAGGCGGAATAGAAGCTGCAGAGATGTACAAGATCACACAAGCCTGGCTTCATAGGCGCCAAAGTCCCTAACCCCTGGGGTCTTAAAGCCGTGTGGGAGTCAGGCCTTGGGGTGGAGGGGTGGGAGGCAGGGTAGAGGGGTGGGGCCTCCAATGATGGGTAGGAGGAGGCTGGGTGCTGGAGTAAGGACTCACACAGCCCGAGGCTCTGAGAACACATCACTGTGGATGTGCAGCATCAAGTCTCCGCCTGCTGAGTACTCCATCACAAAGCACACATGCTCTGGGGTCTGGAAACAGCCGAAAAGGTTCACCAGGAAGGGATGTCCTGCCCTGGTTACAGCCGCCAAAATCCGCTTCTCACACATCAAGCTGGGCAGGAGGCAGAAGTCAGAGGGACCAGCTGCTCCCTGACCTATGCCCACCCTCTGGGGCTTACTCAACAGATCTGTTGAGTGCCTGCATTTCTGTGCAACTTTGGGCAACTGGATTACTCTCTGTCAGCTGGCCAGCTTTTGTTGCTACATATACAAAAAAATCTATGCATTGTCTTGGGAAGCAGGTGAGTGAGGGCACAGGCTCAGGCTGATCAGAGCAGTCCAAGTCCATGGTGGGGGCTTTAGGACTAAACCAGGGTGAGGACTAAAGCAGGTGACAATCTGATCTGTCTCTGTGCAAGTCCAGCCCCCAAAGGAGCACACAGCCAGAAATGTCACCAAGCACCTGAGCACAACAGCGCCTTAAGGTGGACATGATGGCTTCTTTGCAGATCAGTAAATAAATTCCTCTTACTCACTTAAACTTTGAATCAGGGTCCTGGTTATTACTAAAATGGCTTGGAAGCCTAGGGATAGCTTGATGTCTCTAAAGGGATAAAGGTCCATGAAGAATACTTTAAATAGACCTTCTTCCTTGATCTAACAGACCATCCTATGAGGAAGGTATTTCCAAGGGCATTTGATGCTTAGTTCTGAAGGGAGGCCAGCTTTTCTCAGCGTCCCAAAGCACAGCTGACAGGGGTATAATTTTCACCTGGGACCCCAACCCCAAAACTGAGGCAGTCCATGTCCCTCCATTGGATCCTGAACCTCCTGCCTACTCTGTGACCTCCGAGAGGATGGGAGACCATGACAGTATCGGCTCTTGAAGAAGAGATGGGCACAGATGAGTCACAGTGACTTCCTCTTAAATCATTATGTTTAGATAAGAGAGTCATAGTTCTGGTAACATGAGTCTCTCACCGAAATGCTCAATAGTGACCTACTCTTGGTCTGTTTCCTAGAAATCCTCAAGGGCCAAGACAGGACCTCACCTCTCCACCTCGTCTCGGGCTACAATGTCACCCTTCTTCAAGGCCTTGATGGCAAAGAGCTCCCCACTGGAGCGGAATTCAGACAGCAGCACCTGGTACACAGTGGGCACAGGGGCCTTAGTGGACAGCTTGGGTCTTTGAAGGAAAACCTCCAAGCCCCTAAGTCCTTCCTCTGCCTCACCTTTCCAAAATGACCCCGGCCCAGCACTGCCAGGAACTTGAAGTCCTCAAGCATCAGGGAGGACTTCCTCAGGGGGCTGTGGAGAAAGGGAGCTAGTGAACTCAGAGGGAGGCAGGGGTGCGGGGGGGCGGTGAGGGAGGGGCATCACCTGCACAAGCCAGGGCCTAGGCTCTCCTGGGTCTCGGAAGGCAGCTCTGGAGAAGTGCTGGATTCATGGCTTGGAGAACTCTGTGGTGTAGAGGTCAGAGTAGCCACAAATCAGAGCTATTCCCAAGAGCCAACAGGGCCCTGAGCTACTCTCTCTCCTCCCCAAGCCTGGCCCACACCCTTTCCAGGACCTTTTTCTTCTTACATTACTTTGCCTTCACATTTACACTTTTTTTTTTCTTTTTGTAGGACTGGGGATGAACTTGGGCCATTATACATGCTAAGCCCTCTCCCCTTGCCCCTGGCACTCTTTATTTTCTTTGAGCAGGCTCTCACCACATTGTCCAAGCTATCCTTGGACTTGTGATCCTTCTGCCTCAGGCTGTTGGGTAACTTGGACCCAAGGTTTGCAACTCCAGGGCCAGGTCTCCTTCATGTGACCCTTTGCTTAGATTACCTGTGTCTCCTTCTTGAAGATGAGAGTCCCTCAGCACACCCAGTCCATCTCTGCTCCACTTTTCTCCCAGTATACTTCATAGTCAAATATCTTTTATCTGCTTATTTTATTGACTGGTTTCAGCCTGAACAGACTGATAGACTAATTGATTTACACTGCTGGGCATGGAACCTAGGATCTCACACCTGATAGGAGCTTCATCCTAGCCTAGCCTTGCTATATGAGCATGAAAAGAACAGGCCTGGGGTAGCCTGCAGCCTTCAAAATGGCACAGATAAGAAAGAATGCTTGCTTACTATACCAAGCCTGGTGACCTGGGGTAGATCCCAGGAGCCATATGGTGGAAGAACAGAATCAACTCCTGCAAGTTATCCTCTGACCTCCATACTTGTGAGGTACAACACATGTGCACCCCCCAAAATAAATAGCAGAGAGAGAGATTTGAGAAACAGAATCCGGATCTCAGGGTGCAGCTTATGGTACAACACCAGCCTAGCCATGTGAGACGCCAGGTTCCATCTTCTATCCCCTTTTCCAAATGAAAAAAGGTGACAAGTAGGTACTACAGCCAATGCAGTGGTACACAATCTCAGAACCCAAGAGGCTTAGGCAGTGCAATACAAAAAGAAAAGAAAACTGGGATAACAACATGGCTTGGTGGGTAAGGCACTTCCCCGCCAAGCCTGACAACCTGAGTCTGAGTCCTGGGACCCGCATGGTGGGAGGAGAGAACTGAGTTCTGCACATGTTCCCTAGCCTCCGATTGAGCCCACACATTCACACAAATACACAGAAAGACTTCAAAAGAAGCCAGGCGTGCACACCTTTAATCCCAGAGAGAGAGAAGGCAATCTCTGTGAATTCAAGGCCAGTCTGTTCTACAGAATGAGTTTCAGGACAGCCAGGGCTACACAGAGAAACCCCATCTTTAAAAAATCCAAAATAAATAAATAAATAAATATAAGAGGAAAACAGATAAATGCAGAATAGCAATGGGCCAGCCTATGGATACACAGCCTACCAGAGCAAGAAACAGCTGGCGGGAGTGTGTTGGTTTGAAAGAAAATGCCCCCCAAAGGAAGTGGCACTAATGAAGTGTGGCCTTGATGGAGGAAGTGTGTCACTGTGGGAGCAGTGGGGGAAGTTTTTGCTCAGGATTCCCTCAGTGTGACACTCAGAGCACTTCCTGTTGCCTGCCAGATGTAGGCCTCTCGCCTACGTCTCCAGCACCAAGTCTGCCTGCAGGCCTCCGTGTCCCACCATGATGGCAGTGGATGAACCTCTGAACTGTACGCAAGTGACCTCAATTACATGTTTTCCTTCTAAGAGTTGCTGTGGTCACTGTCTATTCACAGCAACAGAACCCTAACTAAGACAAGGGAAAACTGGTCTTAGTAACTCACACATGTTCTATCTATGACATTCCCACTATGTGGTCAATAGTAAAGCTCTGGAGTCTGGTTGTAACCACTTCCCCACGCAGCATCCAACAGGCTCACAGAACTGAGTCAACTGCTTGACTCTTTACAAGAAATCATGTATGTGTCATGAGCTAGAGGGAATTCATAACAGCTGCACCCCCACTTCTTTTGGTAACCCCTACCTATCAAGAGAGCAACACAATTTGTTTCTGATATAAATTGGGTTTTTTTCCCCTTTGTGTTTTGGACCAACAGCTCTGTAGCTGGATTTATGACTGCTGAACAAAACATGCTGGGCACTGGAAACCCAGAGACAGTGAAGCCATGAGGAGGGGAACCCTCGACCACCACTTTACTAATCATCATAATCCCTAACTGCACCCGAGATATTTGTCCTTATCCCCACAGATAAGTCTGGTCCTCACCCCTCATCTAGTAAACTCTTCTTTGCTACAGACAGAGATCATCAAAGAAAAACCACAATCAGAATGCAGAGCTGTGGGGCCTGTTCCCAACAGATACATCTACAAGACCCTCCCCACTAAGGCTCAGGAAACAGGGAGAGACACTCTGAGAGCCAGAGGATCAGGGCGTTTGCTGTGGGACTGTGTCTTCTACAGGTGTCAGAAGCTCCACCTGTAAAGTCTCAACAGCATGACTGCCCAGGTAGGAGCTGAACAAGACCAGTAACAACAGACACACCAAAGTGGATGGGAACAGGCCTCGAGACCTCAACCCTACTCAAAGAATTACAGGCAGCTAAGGTGCTTACAGTAAGGGAAATAGCCCTCCTAGGGAAAAGCACATTAACTCATTATCCAATATTAACTGGTCAGCCTTGAAAACAGAAAAACTTGTGACATTATACAGGTTGAGTGGGTTGTATTTAGGTATATATAAATGTTTGCTTACATTTGTGCATGCAACAGCGATTAATGAAAAAAGGTGTCATGAATTTGAAAGAGGGCAAGAAGGGGGTCTACAAGACGATTTGGAAAGAGAAAAACGGAAGAGGGAACAATTATAATCTCAAAAGAAAAATGCCACCCTCCCTCAATCTGTTCCCTAGCTGGGGATGATCCCAGAGCAGGAGTCACAGCCAGGTCCCTTTTCTTCTCTTTTCTCACCAGCTCATGGTTTATGTTCCTTGGTTTTTTTCTTTTTCCAGTCTAAGTATAGAACCCAAAGCTGCAAGCATACTACTCAAGTACTCTGCTATTGAGAAAAAAAAAATCTCTAGTCCTCAAGTTCACATGCTCCTTAGCTTTGGTTTCTGATACAGGGTCTGGGTGTATAGCCCAAGCTGGCCTAGAACTTACTATGTAGTCTAGGCTAGACTCAAACTTGTGGAGATCACTCTGCCTCAACCGCCCCGTACTGGGATGGTATGCTCACATCATTTTGCCCAGCTTCCCAGCTGGCATTTTAGGATAGAAAACAGTGGAGGTACTGGGATGTAGTTCAGTTAACAGATTATTTGCCTAGCATGCAGAAAGCCCTAGCTTTCATCATTGGTACCCTGTAAACCAGGCGTGGTAATCAATCCCAGCACTTGGGACAGAGGCAGGAGAATCAGGAGTTCAAGAGTTCAAAGCCTGAAACTATATTGAATAGAAACAAACAAAAAGCCTGGTCCTGCTGTGATCCTTGGTTTGTTCCTAGAGGTAACTGGAAATGCAGCAGGTTCCCTAAGCTGCCCTGCCTAGTGGAGATGGACACTCACCAGACTACATAAGGTGGAGGGCAGCCCTACTGGGCTCTTCTGGGATGAGCTGTCTGAGTCAGCACCAAGGTTCAGCTTCTCCATGGATATATCTCTGCAGGAGAAGGAGGGGATGAGTTGGGAGCACAGCACCCTGGAAACAGGAAGGACAGGTGAGACTGGGGCCATCCTTCTTCCTTACCCAGTGTGCCGGACCTCAGAGCCTGGAGATGCATTGGGACTGAAGGTGCCAGTGGTGACAGCATTAGGAATAAGTCTCCGAAGCAGTCGCACCCAAGTTGCCACATCAATGTTCATCTGTCTGGCGCGCTGAAATGCTTTCCCTATAATAGCAAGGCTAGGATCACCACCTGTGACATCACGAGGTTCCCTGGCTGTCCGACCCAGCTTTCTTAGGTCACTCCATACCTTGCTGCTTGGAGAAGATTTTTTTCTGCCTTTGGAGCCTAGGGATCCGATCAATGATAGGGTTGCGAAAGGTGACCTGTGGGGACATGCTCAGCTGCAGTGGTCTTAGGTACAGAGGCGCTCACCACCTTAAGGACAGGGCACTAGGGCTCTCTGAGGGCAAGTGGCTTGACTCTAGCAGCCATGGCAGTGACTACGCACAGGGCAATGACCTCCCTTATGGATTCATCTACTGGTGGGTTCAGAGCTTGATGGACTATTGGGAAGAGGATGGGTGTCATCACAAGAGACCTCCTCCTTTCTCCTCCCTCTGTCTCCCTGTCAGTATGAGAGCAGCTCCACTCCATAATGTGCTTCACCAACAAACCCAGAAGCAACAGAGTGAAACAGCTGTAACCTGAAATCACGAACCAAAGAAAACCTGCTTCCTTTACGCTTATTTTCCTTGAGTATTTTGTCACACAACAGAAAGCTGACGAGCATGGAAGAGGAACCTGACTCACTGCTTGCTTTTGGAGGTGCTGCACTGCGTTTCTCCTCACTGTGACAGAGTAGAGGACAGATACAACTGGAGGGGAAGTCTATTCTGATGCACAGTTTAGGGAACACAGTCCATCAAGGAAGGAAACCATGGCAACTCAGGCAGTGGTGTCCACAGTGGCAGAGGACTGAGGCACAGTAATTTCTCAGAAGACCAGGAGGCAGAAAGCCAGCAGCAAGTAGGGCCTAACTATAGTCTTCATGGTCTGTCCCTAGTGACACACTTCCTTAAGTGAAGCTCCACCGCCTGAGGGTTCTACAATCTCTCAAAACAGCCACCAAAGCAAGTGTTCAAACACATGAGCCCTCGTGGGGGTTATAACAGTTAATGTAGTTATCAACTTGACTAGAATCACCTAGGAGGCCAGCCTCTAGGCACACTCATGAAGGAGAGATTACCCAGGTAGTTATGCCTGTCAGGAAAGACCCACCCAGTGAGAGGCACCTTTCTGAGAAGGCCAACAGCAGCAGCAGTCACCTCTGCTTTTTGACTCCAAACTCTCCCAGCTGCCTTGACACCCCACCATGATGGACTGTGACCCAAAAGAAATCCTTTCTTCCTTAAATTGCTTTTTAGGGTATTTTACCACAGCCACAAGAAAAGTACTTAAGGCAAAAACATTCCTACTCAAACCACAACAGGTCTCCATCTTAGAAATGGAAGAAGCAGGCAATTTGATTCCTCTGGAGAGGAGAAAGGGGTCTGAACTAACAAGTTCATGTACGTCCAGAAACCAGGGCCACATCACCTACTAACTTGATTCTCAAGCGTGGTCCCAGGTTGGCCACACTGGCACCATCTGGCACTGTTGCTGAGCTCAGCATGTCCCACAATGGCCCTGTGTATTGAAGATTTGGTCACAAACCTGTGGCTCTACTTGGGAGGTGGTGTAAGCTTTAGAGGTAGGTCCTAGTGGGAGGAAGGGAGATCACTGGGGCCCTTCCTATGTCTCTTTGCTTCTGTTTCATTACATGCATGGCTTCCTCCACTTGTGCTGCTGGATAGTAACATATGAAGCTACAACCCCAGATCAGTAAGGGGCCATGGACAGAAACCATGGGCCAAAATAAGCTCTTCTCTTTTTGATTATTTCAGATATTTGTCACAGTAAAAGAAAAATGCCTTATGTACCTGGGAACTTCTAAAAATACTCATGCCCCTGTATATCTGACTGAGTCAGAAACAGGAGGGATGTAGCCCCGCCCTTTGTTTCAGAAGCCCCCAGTGATGATGGAGTCGCCTAGGAGGGGAAACCATGGTGACTTAGTTCAGTGTTCCCGACCCCAATATTACAGATATTGAATCTAGACCCAGAGTGTTCTTGTACTGTTGCCATGTGTGGAGATCAAAACTTAAAATTACTCAAAACTTCAGTGAGGCAAAAACTTTGGTTTCCAGTTACACCAGCCACACTTAAGAGTTCAACATGGTGGGCTCAGTCAAAACAGAGCTCCAGAAAGTTCTGTCAGCTGCAGCCTTCACGTGCTCTTAAGCCACTAGCAGCATCCTGCCTCTACTGGAGTTTGGTGTTGCTGCTGTCTTGTAGTGCTGGGGATGGAAGTCAGAACTCTGAGCACTGCTAGCCTTGTGCTCCACACTAGGCTCGCCAGAGTTTGGTTTTTTGAGACAGACCTCACTACGTAGCCCAGGTTGCAGTAAAAGAAAACAGAGGTCTGGGGCTTGTTTTTGTTTTTCAGGTCTAGCTAGCCTGGGACATACTACATAGAGCAAGTTGGCCTCAAGCTCAGATCTGTCTGCCTCTGTTTTCAGAGCACTGGGATTGAAGGTGTGTACTGCCACATCCAGATGTTTTAAGGTAAGGTCTCACTCTCTTTTTCCTTCTTGGTTCTCTAGACAGGATTTCTTTGTGTCGCTCTGGCTTTGTGTCCTGGAACTCACTCAGTACACCAGGCTGGCCTCAAACTCAAAGATCCACTGCCTCTGCTTCTAGAGTGCTGGGATTAAAGGTGTGCACCACCACCTGGCTTTGGTTTTGGGTTTTTTGTAAGTCTTTTATATTCCTGGTCTCCTGCTTACCATGTATACTGGGGTTATATGACACTTTTATTGTTTATTTAATGTATGGGTATTTTACCTGCATGTATGTCTGTGTACCTAGTGACCAAGGAGGCCAGAAGGTGTCAGATCCCCTGGAACTGGAGTTATAAGCAGCTGTAAGTGGTTATATAGATGCTGGTAATGGAACCTGGGTCTTTTGGAAGAGCAGCCAGTACTCTTAACTGCTGAGATATCTCGCCAGTGTCCACATCTAGTTTTACCTGGAACTAGATATGGGGCTTAGGGCTTTGTGCATGCTAGGCAAGCATTCCACCATTGAGCCCTGTCACCAGATCAACACGTAATCTGCCGAGGCACAATCTTCTGGGAACACATCACACATGGTCCATTACTGTTGCGCCTTCCTTATGTGAGCTGTGCTGCTCCAAGCATCATCCCCTGCTCTCAAGAGCCTTACTTCCCACGAAGGCCCTGATTCATCTGAAATGAATCTCCTCATGCCGGACAATCAGGGGCAAGAAGACAAGAAACATCTTGGGGTCAGAAGTCAGGGATCAGGCTGTACCTCAGCCACCAGGCAGCCCTGGGGTTCCATGTCTAGCTGCACCTCATGCCTCTCGTTGTCCAAGAAGTCCTCCAACTTCAGAAATTTGAGTGCACACAGGCCCCTGTGATCCCGCCAGAACACAGCCAACTCCAGCTCCCGTGCCTGGAGGGAGAAGAATGGGGTCATCACGTCAGGTGTCTGAAGCCGGGACTCCTCCTCTAGGCCCACTGTCCCCCAGCTCAGCTCACCCTCTCGAGCTCCAGGGTAAAGCTCTGGTCCCAGGCATTAGGGCCGCATGGCTTCCAGGCTGTCTGTCCCACCACTGCATTGTCCAGCTTGAGCACAGTGCTGACCTCAGCTGAAACCAGGAAAGGGCAGTAGGGAAAAGGAAAGAGGGTAGTGCTTGTTCCCCATCCTGTCAGCACTGACCTCCCCTCAACATCCTGCTAGTTTGCCTCCCACAGAATGCCTTTAATTCAGATTGTGGGTTTGGAGAGGAGTTGTTCATTCTTGTGTGTTTTGGTTTTGAGCTAGAATCTTACTCCAAAGACCAGGCTAGCCTAGAACTCACTATGTAACCAAGACTGGCCTTGAATCCTCCCATTTTAGCATCCCAGGTGTTGGGATTACAGGCATGCACCCCCATGTCAGCTCTCATTTTTGTTTGGTGTCTTATGGAGCTCACACTGGCCCCAAACTTCGGTTCTTCCTGCTTCTACCTCCTAAATTCTGGGAGGCTTGTATGACCACACCACAGCAGACATGCATTTGGTTGGTTGGTTTCTGAGATGGAGTCTTGTGTAGCTCAGGCTAGCCTTGGATACATTTTAAGGATGAACTTTTCTCTACTTCCAAGCCTGCCAGGATTACAGGTATGTGTTACCATACTTGGTCTATCCGGTTCTGGGAATCTGGGAATCATGCTAGGCAAGCACTCCACATAACCTCTGCCCTAGCCTGCTGCTATGCCCTATCAACAACATCCATCTCCTTCACTTCAGATGGGCCTGGGCTTTACTTAGTTCAAGAAAATAAAGCATCCCTCTCTATTAGTGCTCTCTACCCCAGCACCTCTCATTCTGTTTCCGAGAGTCTGCTGTGTCTGTTACACGCTGAATACATCAGGTATCCTTGTCTTCTTGTGACTGGCTTCACTTCCCACACAGTCCTCAGTGTTCATCCATGTTGTGGCATGGCACACGGTCCCCTTGCTTTTGAGACTGAACCCTAGTCTACTGTTCGCATAGAACACAAGGTGCTTGTCCATCTATGGACATGGCTTTTCCCTGCCTGCCACTGTGAATAATGCCACAAACTGGATGTCCTAGGCCTCAGACTCTTGTTCAGTTCTTTGATGGATACACAGAGGCTAAGTTGCTGGATCATGTGGTTATTGCTAATTTCCCTTTTTATGTTTGCTGGGCTTGGGATGGAACCAAGGCCATAAATACGTTAGGCAAATGCTCTACCCCTAGCCCATGACTCCATCCACTTACTGGAAGATTCTAGGCAGGAACTCTACCCCTGAGTTACACTCAGTCTCCTCACTGGTGGATTACAGGCAAAAGCTCTGTCACTGAGCCACACTCCAGCCACTCACTGGAAGATTCTAGGCCACTCTACCACTGACCCTGTCCCCAGCCCTGTACTAGTCCCACAGTGGCCATTTTTCACCTTACACTCCCACAGCCCATGTATATAAGCTCCGGTTTCTCTACACTCTCCCTTATGTTTGTGTGTTTGCTTTGTCTTGTTGTTATTGTTTTGGTAAATCATCCCAATGGATGTCACCCAATTTTTTTATTTTACGTATTTATTTTAATCTTTTTTTATTTACTTCATTTTTGTGGGTAAAAGTGTTCTGTCTGCATGTGTGTATGTGCACTAGGTATGTGCCTGGTGCCTGAAGAGGTCCAAAGAGGGTGTCAAATTCCCTGGAACTGAATTTATAGTTTATAATGCCTGAGCCCTTCCCTGCAGAGGGCTGTGAGGGTTGTGAGCAGCTATGTGGATGGTAGGAACCAAACCCAAGGTCCTCTACAAGAGGATGTGCTCTTAACTGCTGACCCATCTCTCAGGCCCCTAATTTCTATTTTTAATTATGTATCTATGTGTGTGAGAGCAGGAATGTGTGCACAGGAATGCAGTGACCAGGGATGTCAGAAGAGGGCATCCGATCTCTGGGACTACAGTCACAGCAATTAGGGGACACCTGATGCGGGCAGGGTCCTCTGCCAGCTCTCCCCGCACACAGTCTTCCACAGAGTACGGAGTCCTCCCTCTCCAGAGCCCACTCAGGGCACCTGTGCTCCCCGCTCACTCAGTTGGCTGAAGCAGGAGCAACACTTGAGCCAAGAATTTGAGAGCAGTTGGGCCACATAGTGAAACCCTGGCTTTAACAAGCAAATAGACAAATCAATCAATAAATACTACAGATGCAGACACCCTTCTACCCACTCACTCACTTGTGTTTTCAGATTCCCCCTTGAGGCTGCTCCGCCCACTAAGGCTTCCACTGCGGCTGTAAAGGCCCCGAGCTGGGCGGCTTAGGAAAGGCCCACGGCTGTCGGGGGTTCCAGATGCCCCCGCTGCGGGGGAAGGGTTCCAGGGGATGGTCTCTGGAAGATTCCTGCAGCCTACCACTCGTACTTCCAGGGTCCCTGCAGGAAGGGCAGGCTCACGGAAGGCAGGCCCAGGAGACAGACAGCAGAGAAAGAACTTCTCACGCAAGCAGCTAGTGGGAGAGAAGCTTTGACACGGGTCTGCGTACAGGACCAGCAGTCTAAGGAGGCTCAGGGTTCAGCCAAAAGTAAGGACTAAGGAAGAGAGGCACTGGAGGCCGAAGGGCTAATGGTTTGCCATGGGCTGATGACTGGGCAGAGGAGGAGGAGTGGGAACAACCGTCTGGAATCAGAAGAGCAGGAAAGTGGGGTTGCTTGGCCAGCAGAGGGGAAGTGGGCACCGGGGTAAGAAGTGGGGAGACAATGGGGGAGCAGCACTCCGGGGCGGGGCCGAGGGCTCTAGTCAATCTGCGGCCCACCTGTGAGTGGTGCTGGCTTGCTCAAGGTGCTGTAGTGCGTGGCAGGGAAGGGCCCAGGCAGTATTGCGCTGAAGGCTGCTGATGAGGCCACGGTGAGCTCCTCCCGAAGCAGCCGCCCCTTGGGGTGATCAGCAGGCAGCTCCCCTAGGCGCCGCTCCAGTGACTCGCGCAGCAAGCCCAGCTTTTGGTTAGATTCAGTCAATTTCTCCTGAGCCTGAGGCAGAATGCAGAACGCTGAAGACAGGCCCATCTCCAAACCCACCCATCTCCACCAACTTCCTCCTCAGGCCTAAACCTCAAACCTATTTGGTCCATCAAGTGGACCCTTAACAAATTGCCCTTGCCCCTAGCTGGAGCCAGGACACATTCTGGATCTAGCCTCACCAAAGCCTTTTCCTTCCTGCCCATTCTCAGTGGTGCCCACCGCCTCCCTTAAAGGCCTGCATCTTGCTGGCGCCCAGCTTCAGCCCTACCCCTTCTTGAGACTTAACCCTGCTCCTAGCTTAGATGGGTCCTCTTTCTTAATGAGGCACCACACTCAGTGGCAGCCCATCTGGGTTACAGCTCCAGCCCTCATCCTAACTGGTTTCTGTTAAATTTCCCTCTCTCCATGTCCCAGACCCCATCCCCTCACTTCTTTTGAATGTCCCTCCCCTGGTAGAAGCCCTCAGCGTCACCTCACTGACTGCCTTGCGATCTGGAGCTTTAGAAGCACTGAGCAGGCGCAGGACATTCTTGGCACCTTCTGCCACCGCATGTTCCACTCTGAAATGGTGTCTCAGCTCCTCAATTCGAAGCTCTACTGCACCCAGGTCTGGACCCCCTATGGGCGTGGGCCACATGACAGTGAGACAGTTGTCAGACTAGCCTGTCCATATGCAGGCATCGGTACACTACACACTGCCACCAAAGTGCATCATGGTTTTTCCACTGGAAGGGACTGTCACACTTCAACCCAAACTCAGTCACTCTTACTAAAACACCATTACCAAGTACATTCATAGAAATGACACATAGGCACACTGTTAATCTAGATTCAGGGAATAGCAAAGGGCAAAGGAAGTACTAGAATCTACAAGGGCAGATATTATCTACACCCAGTGGCCATCACTAGAATCTACAAGGGCAGATATTATCTATACCCAGTGACCATCACTAGAATCTACAAGGGCAGATATTATCTACACCCAGTGACCATCACTAGAATCTACAAGGGCAGATATTATCCATACCCAGTGACCATCACTAGAATCTACAAGGGCAGATATTATCTACACCCAATGACCATCACTAGAATCTACAAGGGCAGATATTATCTACACCCAGTGGCCATCACTAGAATCTACAAGGGCAGATATTATCTACACACAGTGGCCATCACTAGAATCTACAAGGGCAGATATTATCTACACCCAGTGGCCATCACTAGAATCTACAAGGGCAG
>PVIH01019337.1:0-35671 GCA_004025045.1 Sigmodon hispidus | reverse complement strand
GGTAGGTAGGTAGGTAGGTAGGTAGGTAGATGTGTGGGTAGGTAGATAGATGTGTAGGTAGGTAGGTAGGTAGATATGTAGGCAGGTAGGTAGACAGGTAGATGTGTAGGTGGGTAGTTAGGTAGGTAGATGTGTGGATAGGTAGGTAGATGTGTAGGTAGGTAGGTAGGTAGATGTGTGGATAGGTAGGTAGATGTGTAGGTAGGTAGGTAGATATGTAGGCAGGTAGGTAGACAGGTAGATAGACAGGTAGGTAGGAGGTAGATGTGATACAAAACAAAACCCTACAAAAGTGACTGGGTATGAGGATCAGCTACAATTCTCTTCTCCATCCACATCCATGAATTCCCTTTCTGTCTGCTGCCCCATGGACATGTTTTTCTTACCTGTCAGGCCTTAGTTCTCAGGGGACAGTGCCTGCTCTGTTGCCCTTTCTCAGGGCAGTTTCAGAGATAAGTTCCAGTCTTGGCTTGTGGGGTACTGGCTAAGGTTGGCCATTGATGCCTGTATGTCTCCTGACCACTAGAGGGCACTGTCTCCCTCTTTCAGACATCCTGGAACTTGGCTTCACAGAGAGGAAACTAAGTCAGGAAGAGCTTCGGGCTGAGAGTCCCCACCAGAGAGGAGGCTGTGAAGAGCACAGCAGCTTCAGAGGACAGTGAGTTGAAGTAATTCCTCCTCACACCTGCACCAAGACTCACCATGCACTCCCACACAGGCATAGGTACATGGACATGCTTACTCAATGAGCACACACACATGCATGCATGCACACACGCACATGCTTATGCACATGAAACAGGTACATGGACACTCACACACAAACATGCACACACGCACGCACGCATACACATGAACAGGCACATGCACACACATAAATGAACAGGCAATTCCACATACATACATGGATATGCATAAACAGGCACTTACATACACACTTATGTGCATGATGAACAGGCACTTAGACACATATTCATACACATAAACAGATACATGCACACACACACTCTTGCAATGAACAGATATTTGCACACACACTCGTGCATGAACGGGCACTTACACACACAGACATGAACAGGTACTTTCACACACACTCATACACATGAACAGGCATTCAAACACACAACTCATGCACATAAACAGGCACACACACACACACACTCATGAACAGGTACTTGCATGCATGCACACACAGGAGGCACACATGCACACTTACATCCCTATACTTTCCTCTCCTTATCTCCTCTACCCCCAGTCCCCACTTTCATTTCATGTAGGTAGGCAAATTCAAAGTTTTTCAGTAATGGGAAGCTCAGAAGAGCACCGGGAATCACACACAGGCTCTTGGAGAGGTGATCAGGTACACACAAACACAGACTAACATTCAATTCCGGGCCCTCTGCACCCACAGTCTAGCTCAGTTGTGACGTGAGTGCTGAATGAGGATCTCGTTCATTCCCTGGAATCACATACACCAGACGTGGAGGCACTTGCTTGTGTTTGCAGAGGATCAGAAGTTCAAGGTCATTCTCAGCTACCTATGAATTTAACACCATGAGATACATGAGACCTTTTCAAAATGAATAAATAGCTGGGCCTCATCACACGTATGTTTAGTCTCAGCACTTGGGAGGTTGAGGTTGTCAGACCTCTGTGAGTATGAGGCCAGCCTGGTCTACATAGCAAGTTCTAGGGTTACATAGCCAGGGCTACATAGTAGTATATGCATGTGTTCCTGCACATGAACTGGCATTTACACACACACTCTCTCTCTCACACACACACAGGTGTTCTATAAATATCCACCTCATATCAAAATAAATCAATGACTAGTTAGTTAATCCCAGGGCTTTCCATCCATGGATGAACCTCTTGCCCATGTCCTTCCTCACCAGGGCTCCTCTCCAGCTATGTATGGTAAGTGGTTTCTTACTTTCTCTGTGCCGTTTCTCAATTTCATCTCCCTGCACATCTGGGCATGTGTTGACTTTCAATTAATAACTCATGGGATCTTTACACAGCCCTAACCTCATCATCATTTCACAAGCAGGTATTGGACCACAAAGGCTTGGGTGATAGCTCAATAAGTGAAGTGTTTGATATCCAGGTGTGAGAACCTGAGTCCAGATCCACAATACGCACATAAAAATCAGACAGCTAGCTATCATTCCAGCACTGGGAAGGCAGAGACAGTTGGATCTCTGGAATGAATTCAGTGGCTGGTTCAGTCCTAGCAAATTCATGAGCTCTGGGTTCAATGAAGAAGTATGTCTCAAAAAAATAAATGAAGGGGCTGGAGAGATGGCTCAGCAGTCAAGAATACTGGATGCTCCTTCAAAGGACCGGATTCGATTCCCAGCACCCACATGGCAGCTCACAACTGTCTATAATTCCAATTCCAGGAAATTGTATACTCCCTTACATGATACACAGACATACATGTAAAATACAACTACACATAATGAAATAGAATAATTTGTCTAAAAATAAATAGAGAATGATGGAGAGGGTACTTAGCACTGACCTGTGGCTTCTGCATAGGCATACGTGGGCAAGTGTACCTACACATATGCATGCTTTTCTCTCTCTCTCTCTCTCTCTCTCTCTCTCTCTCTCTCTCTCTCTCTCTCACACACACACACACACACACACACACACACACACACACACACACACGAAAAGTGCTGAGCCACAGCAACCAATTCAAATCTCCTAACTAACAAGTAAGTTAAAAGATTAGAGCTGGGTGTAGTGATACACACCTTTAGTCTCAACACTCAGGAGGCAGAGGCAACTGGATCTCTGTGAGTTCAAGGCCAGCCTGGTCTACATAGTAAGTTCCTGGACAGCCAGAGCAAATAGTTCAAAAATAGCTCAAAAGTAAACAAACAAACAACAGACAAGCAGATTAGCCATTAGAATGAGGTCATCTATCTCTAAATCCCTTCTATCTGCTTAGCTCATTCATGGCAGGGACCAGAGAGGTCCCCAGGTCTGCCCTTATGGAGCTGACTGTCTAGTGACTTAAAACATGGACAAACCAAACAAACCATGATAAATGAGGTGGAAGCATCACTGTGGGAGAGGACAGGGAGCCGACTCAAACTGGGCGATCAGTAAGGTTTCCTGAGGAAGTGATGTTTGAAATGCAATTGAAATAATGTCTCTGCCACTTTGCTCTGTGCCCCTCCCCTTCCCCTGCCTATGTTTCAGAAAGAGAAGAGTGAGGACCTGAACAGAGACAGATGTTGGAAAAGGAGACCAAGTCTTGTGAGACTCCTGGTCCAATAGTAGTGTATGATTTCTGTTGAAGGATATGAAATAAGGCTATGCTTTGGCTGGGTGGTGGTACATACCTATAATTCCAGCACTTGAAAGGCTGAGACAAAAGGATCAGTTCAAGGCCATCCTGCACTACAGAGTGAGTTTCAGGTTACCTTGGATTACATGAGACCCTGTCTCAAAAGGTAAACAAACCAGAAAGAGAGGGAGAGAATGAAGGAAGCTGCAGATCTTGCCAGGCCTTGGCAGGCTCTATTAAGGTAGGTGAAGGATTTGGGGTGTCAGATGGTCTGTATAACTGGTGGAGTGGCGCTACAGAGCAGATATCCAGGTAAAGGATTTATTTGTTTGAGAAGGAAGAGGATATGAGTTTGGTTCTGTACATGCTGGTTTTTTAAGAGCTTCAAGGTCGCCTGAGTAGAGATTCTAAGTAGAAAACTGGAGCTGATGTTAGGAGGGAGGGAGGCCGGTCTGAGACACAGAGTTGGCAGCTGGCAGTGTGTAAATGGTAATTGAAGTCAGGAGTAAAGGTGCTACTGCCCAAGAATAGAATATAAAGTTTAAAAAAAGATAGAAAGAAAGAAAAGGAAACTTGATTTGGCAGTATCCACCAAAGCTAAATAGAATCCTACCTTATGACTTAACCACAGCCCTACTTCTGTGCCCAAGAGGAACGGGTACACGTGTCAACCAAAAACCAGGAACAAGAATGTTCACAGTCGCTCTATTTATAACAGTCCCAAACTGATGACAACCCAAATGTCTAGCAATAGTAGAATGGCTAAATAAATTGCATTCTTTTAATATAATGAGATAACACAGCTCTGAAAAAGAAATGACTACATGCAATATGACTGACTCTCGGAAGTGGTCATGAGTAAAAGCAGATATCCTTGAGAAGTAGATGGAGGGCATGAACAACCCTGGGACATTTAAGGAAAGTGTTTACCTTTACTGCTAGACCAGTGGCAGGCTCGGTACTAACCTCAAAGAATCAGCTGAGCTGTTGGAAATGTTTGTGTCAACAAGAATATGTACCCATGTAGTACGTACTGTCACATTGTAATATATGCCAGTATAAAGTTCTTCAAGCTATGTCTTTAACTTATACCATTATGATTTAAAAGAAGACAAGCAGACAAGGTGCACTAGCCCAAAGGAAGAGATTGAATTGACAGAGGAACAGAGAGGTGGCTAGACACAGTCAGGAAACATGACAGTTTAAAAAACAGGGTCAATTTGTTGCTATTTGTTGCAACTCTGAGGATCAAACCCAGAGACTCCTGCATGCAGGCAACCTCTTTAGTATTGAGCTTTGCCCCAGGCTCTCAAAGGTTTGTTTATTTATTTACTTTGTTGTCATTTTCTTTTTTGCTTTTTAAAAATATTTATTTATTTTGTGTACAGTGTTTTGCCCTTATGTATGCCTGCACACTACACTAGAAGGCACCAGATTTCATCACAGATGGTTGTCAACCACCATGTGGTTGCTGGGAATTGACCTCAGAACCTCTGGAAGAGCAGCCAGTGCTCTTAACTTTTGAGCCACCTCTCTAGCCCTTGTTTTGGTTTTTAAAGACTGTCTTCTGGGGCTGGAGAGATGGCTCAGCGGTTAAGAGCACCTTCTGCTCTTCCAGAGGACCCGGGTTCGATTCCCAGCACCCACATGGCAGCTCACAACTGTCTGTAGTTCCACTTCCAGGCAAACACCAACGCAAATAAATGAATAAATAAAAAAAAAAAAAAAAAAAAAAAAAAAAAAAAAAGAGAGAGCTCAGATTTAAAAAAAAAAAAAAAATAAAAAAAAAAAATAAAGACTGTCTTCTGTAGCCCAGAGTCGTCTTGAACTTGCTATGTAGTTAATGTGAACATTTAGCTCTTGATCCTCTTGGGGATGACTTTGAACTCTTGATCTTCCTGCTTCTATCTTCCAAGAGCTGGGACTATGAGATTGTACCATTATACTTACCTTTCCATCCCCATCCCCTGTTTTAAGACAGGGTGTCACATGTATCCCTTCTAACTTTGAACTAATTATGTAGGGAAGGATGATCTTGAACTTCTGATCCTCCTACCTCCACCTCCAGAGTACTGAGATGACAGGACAAGTCATCATACTCTGTTATGCAGGGTTGGAAAGAACCAAGGGCTTCATACAAGCATCAGGCAAAGTCCTCTACCAACTGAGCTGGTTCCTAGGCCTCGCTAGTGAATGGCAATGACTCCCATAGTCTTATATATTTGAATGCTTGGTCCCCAGTTGGTGGAACTGTTTGGGAAGGATTAGGAGGTGTGGTCTAGTTGGAGGAGGTATGTCACTGGGCTTTGAGGTTTCCAAAGCCCATGTCATTCCTGAAATTAGCTGTCATTACCTCATGCTTGTGGATCAGGATGTGAACTCTCAGCTTCTCCAAGGCCATGTCTGCCTGCATGCTGCCATTCCCCTCACCATCATGGTCATAGACTTTAACCCCTGGGAACCATATGGCCTTTATTAAATGTTTACTTTTATAAGCTGCCTGGTCCTGCTGTCTTATTTTGGCAATAAAACAAAGCAACCAACCAAACAAACAAACAAAAACAACCATTTGTGCTAATTGGATCATGTGAGCAAGAGGTAGCAACTACTTTGGATTTGTGGGCAATATGTATGTGTATCACAGGATGCGAAATAAATCCAACTAAAATTCAAGGGCCTTCTACCTCAGTGAAATTTTTAAGAGTCCAGTCATGCAGAGATATTCCTTCTAAGGTGAAGGGTAAGTTACTGTACCTGGCCCCTCCCATCATCAAGAAAGAAGCTCAGTGCATAAAGGGCCTGTATTACTGCAGCCTATACACAAAAACTCAGAAAGCTGTTATCTTTGACTGGGGCCTGGAACAGGAAAAGGCTCTTCAACAGGTCCAGGCTGCTGTGAAGGCTGCTCTACCACTTGGACCATATGATACAGCAGACTGGATGGTACTTGAGGTGTCAGTGGTAATTAAGAATGCTGTTGGAGCCTCTGATAGGTCCTTATAAGTGGATTACCGAGGAGACTCCATTTCTGGTACCAACTTATGCCTTAGTTATTTTTCTATTGCTGTAATGACATGACCAAAGCAATTTACAAAGGAAAACACTTAGTTTGGGACTCAGTTTCAGAAGTTTAGAGTCCAGAACCATCATGGCAGGGAGCATAGTACTGGAGAAAGAGCTGAGTGTTTACATCTTGATCTACGGGGCTGGAGAGATGGCTCAGCAGCGGTTAAGAGCACCGGCTGCTCTTCCAGAGGACCCGGGTTCAATTCCCAGCACCCACATGGCAGCTAACAACTGTCTGTAGTTCCAGTTCCAGGCAAATAAATAAATAAATAAATAAATAAAGTTAAAAAAAAAGATTTTACATCTTGATCTACAAGCATACAAGCATGAGGCAGGGATAGCTAACTGGGAATAGTATGGGACTTTGAAACCTCAAAGCCCACCCCAGTGGCTCACCTCCTCCAGTAAGGCCACACCTCCTAACCCTTCCCAAATAGTTCTACCAACTGGGGACCAAGCATTCAAATATATGAGCCTATAGCCTATGGGGGCCATTTTCATTCAAACTCCACACTCCTCTTTGTATTTTGAGGCATGATCTCATTGGATAGCCCAGGCTAGACTAGACCTTTCAATCCTCTTACCTTAGTTTCCTGAGTATGTGGGTCTATAGGCCTGTGCCACCACACATGGCTTGGCTCAACAGCTTAAAATCTATTGAAAATCAAGAATAAAACATGTTTGCTGGATTTGGCAACATGAAGGTCACCATTGGCCTTTAGTTAGAGCCATCCAGAATGGTAGGATCAGGGAAAATGTAGCCTGGATAAGCCAAGAGATAAAGAAATAGGTATTGAGAGCTATACATATCACTTATTTTTAATTTAATGATTTAAATTTTTTTTATTTTGCATGCATTGGTGTTTTGATTATATGTATGGCTGTATGAGGGTGTCAGATCCTCTGGGACACAAGTTAGAGACAGTTATATACTGCCATGTGGGTGCTGGGAATCCTCTGGAAGAGCAGTCAGTGCTCTTAACCACTGAGCCATCTCTTCAGCCCCCTATATGTCACTTTTAATAACATTGCAGAGGAAGTTCTATAGTGTGGAGGCTGCTAACAGCCATTCATAACTTCAGCTCTAGGGGATCTATCTGATGCCCTCTTCTGGACTTTGAGGCCACTACATGCACATGGTACACAGACACATGGAAGAAATACACCCATATACATAAAATGTAAACAAATCTTTTTTAAAAACCTAAAAAATGTGGAGTGTGCTGTGGAGGTAAAAGATGCATATATTTTCTTATCTTAGTCCAAAGTCTGACACATAGGAAGTCCTCAACAATAGCTATTATTATAGCTGTGCTTATTTACTTGGAATTGGGCCTTACTGTGCAACACAGGCTAGTCCCCAACTCCAAGGCTCAAGTGATCATCTAACCTCAGCTACCTAAGTAGCTCGTAGTTAACATAGGTTACCATAGGTGTACCACAGTGCTTGGCTTAGGTATGTATTTTTAAGTGGGGAGAATACTGAAAATGTTTTAATGTTACAGGACAGCTCCACTTGAGGAGTAGAGATGGCTGGCTTACAGAGAAGGGAGAGGCAATATCAGCAGGATAAAGCTTCTAAAAAAAAGGCAGGAATCAGACACTATGCTGAGACTATCTTAGATAAAATGAATGTTCTCTTCTAGGTCTTGATACCAAGAAGCAAGAGGAGATCTTATCTGAGGCTTCTATTTTCTTGGCCAAATGGGAACAAGGTCATCTGTTAGGAGAAAGGGTAAAAAGAACTCAGCAAGGCAGAGCAGAGAGGCCGAGGAGGTTGACCAGTTAGCCGGGATGACACAGCAGGGTTTCCAGGTAGAATTGCAAGCCAATTTAGAAATGTTGATCATGAACATGATGTGATGGATATGGTGTCATGCTGCTCTGGGGTGTGGATTCCTCTGATACAGTGAGGCTGCCCTGGAACTACCCACTGTGGAGTCAGTGGTGGGTCCTTCTAAGATTGAGGATTGAAGAGATGTTGACATAAGCAGGCAAAGGGGTTGCTGGCTATGGAGACCATATGCCTTTGGTCCCAGCACTTGGGAGACAGAGGCAGGAGGATCTCTGTGAGTTCCAGGATAGCCTGGTCTAAGAGCTAGCTCCAGGAAAGCTAAAGCTACACAGAGAAACCCTCTCTCAAGCCACACCCCCAATAGTTCTAATAAATAAAATAAAAACAGACATTTAAGGTTTTGGTACACTCCGGGCTGGAGAGATGGCCCAGTGGTAAAGGACACTGGGTGTTCTTCCAGAGGATCCAGGTTCAATTCCCAGCACCCACATGACAGCTTACAACTGTCTGTAACTCCAAGATCTGACACCATCACACAGACATACATGCAGACAAAACACCAAAGCACACAAAATAAAAATAAATTATTAAAAAAAGTTTGGTACCCTCATGAGGGAGTGAGACTCTTAGGGTCACTTCCTCACCCTTCTTTCCCTTCCTACCTCAACACACTGATTCTCCTCAGAGCACATGCAGTTGGGGAACCAGGAGCAGCTTAGTCTGCCACACACACAGTCCTGTGCCCAAAGCCAGGAGAACCTGGACTTGACAGATCCAAAGTCAAGGCCCTAGACTGTCATGATCTCAGGCAAATCACACAACACCCTGACC
Source organism: Sigmodon hispidus (assembly GCA_004025045.1). Classification (NCBI taxonomy): domain Eukaryota; kingdom Metazoa; phylum Chordata; class Mammalia; order Rodentia; family Cricetidae; genus Sigmodon; species Sigmodon hispidus. The sequence continues at coordinate 26,678 of PVIH01019337.1, read as the reverse complement.
CCCAGGCTCCCCATCTTTCCAATGATGATGTTAAGCCTCTTCCAGATTCAGGAATTGTGAGGCTTATACAAACACAATTAAAGGGGCTGGAGAGATGGCTCAGCGGTTAAGAGCACCGTCTGCTCTTCCAAAGGACTGGGGTTCAATTCCCAGCACCCACATGGCAGTTCACAACTGTCTGTAGTTTCAGTTCCAGGCAAACACCAAGGCAAATAATTAAATAAATAAATAAAAGTGTTTAAAAAAAAACACAATTAAAGAGAATTTATGATTTCAAAGCAAGACTGAAAGTTGCTGCTATGGGATCCTCATTCAACAAGAAGTCTGTCCACACCAAAGCTCCCTCCCCAGCACACACAAAAGTGTGCTTGCCCCATGAACATCCACATATGTCAATTCCACATTCTCTCCTCACATGGAGATGGAGGGCCTGGATTGGCTGCTGTCCATGGTCCAGGCCACTGCAGCAACCTCTCCTTAGTGATGTTCATGGGGCAGGCTGATGGGTTACACCAATTAAAAACACACATTACTAAACAGTAAAGCCCAACCTCCTGGGCCCTAAGTCACATAGAGAACCCATGAATGACAGGGGTGAGGAGGGGGTTTCTTTTTTAAAACTCACAGGGTCTCCAAAGATCTTAACTGCCCATTCCTGGGATGGTATTGGCCTCCCTCATACCCTCTCCACTCTCCCCTCCTCTCTTGCCCTCGCCCAGGGTTCTGTGAATAATAGGCAAGCACACCACTGACTTCCATGGCCAGCCAGCAGCCCCAGTTCTTACACCTTCTTAAGGGAACACAAAAGTTTCACACTCACTTAAAAGTATCCTTTGGGCCCAGGCATAGCTGCCCACACCTTTACTCCCAGCACTCAGGAGGCAGAGGCAGGTGGATCCCTGAGTCTGAGGTCAGTGTGGTCCACAGAGGGAGTTCCAGGACAGCCAGGGGCCACAAGAAACAAAACCAAGACAAAAAAAAAAATCACAAGGAAAATGTCTTACGCATAAGTAACTGTGGCACACCTGTTACATACAGGCCTAGCCTTGGCTAAAGTGCTTCAGTGTATCTTTATCCCTGGAGCAGGGGCTGCTTCTTGACAACACTTCAAGGCAACCCCTTTCCTCACAGGAAACTGGGCCTGGAGGCCTGGAAGCCAAGAAATGGAGTCAGGTGGAACTCTGCCCCAGGTCCCGCCCAGCCATTCACCCAGCAGCTTCTTCCCTGCCCAGCCTTTTGGATTGCTCACCTAAGGGTCCTGGCTGGACTGTCCTCAGCCAGAAGCCTTGGCAGCTGCAACTCAGGCCGAAAATGAGTGAAAGCTTGTGCGTGACCAATGGCAGGCAAATGGTTTGGCTGTCATTTGGGTGGAGTGGCTGAGCTGAGGAGGTAGGTGGGAGGATTCTACTTGGATCTTTCCAAGTCCCCGTAGGGCACTGAGATCTACCTTTTATTGCCACATCACAGCCCCAGAGCAGGAGCTGCCATTTGGAAGTATCCATGGCTGAGGGGAATGAATCACAGGATTCCCTTTATCCCAATTTCTCATCCCTAATCTCCAATCTCTCCCACCATATACCCTATACTCCCGTCGATCATCACAATTGCTTTCCACAAAGTTGAAGCCACTCTGAAATGACCTGTACCTATAACAGAATGTCCCCGGTCTGCCTCCAGGACGCAGTAGGGTGCAGCAGACATCCCCCAGTGTGTGTCTGCCGGCTGCTGGCATTAGCTAGGCATCCCGGAAACACTCCTCCTATCCCTTTACTTCAGACTCTGCCCCCAGAGCCCCAGAGGCACCGAGTTACTTATATCAATTCCCTATTACTTTAGGCAAGAGCACGGAGATCAATTAGCTTAGAGTAGCCTCTTAGCTGATAGGAGTCTGGGAGGACTTGCGGGATGGGAGAGGGGGAGGGGCGTGAGAGGGCGCTAAGTCACCCATAGATTGTTGTTTATGCAGGGAAAGGCGGGGTGTGTGTGTGTGTGTGTGTGTGTGTGTGTGTGTGTGTGTGTGTGTATCCATCCTGTGGTCTCTGGGTTTCTGCTCAGCCCTCTTCCCACAGAGTCTCTGTGCATTCAGACACTCCCCAGGGAGGAGGGGTGTGTCTGAATTCCTTGGGTGAGCAAAGCCCTGCAACCCTCCCCCGCCCAGTGGAGGGGGCATAAGTCCAGGTGATAAAAGATCAGGTCCCTCTACGGATGTTTGCACTAGTGTCTGTGGGGTCTGGTGAAGTAAGGGGTGTATGACTAGGAGCTACTATCTCTGGGTTCTCATTACTTGCTCATTTATTTTTCAAATTTTTACTTTAAAAAAAAAAACTTTATTTATTTATTTATTATTTATTTATTGATTGATTTATTTGCCTTGGTGTTTGCCTGGAACTGGAACTACAGACAGTTGTGAGCTGCCATGTGGGTGCTGGGAATTGAACTTGGGTCCTCTGGAAGAGCAGACAGTGCTCTTAACCGCTAAGCCATCTCTCCAGCCCTCAAACTTTTACTTGTTTGATGCAGAGCCTAGTGACTTGTTTGATGCAGAGCCTAGTGACTCATTCTCTCTATCACCAGACATCCCCAGGCTTCTAGCTGCTTTGGGGGACCTCGCTGTCCTCAGTGTGAGCTCCAGGGTTCCACCTCCTCTTAGTGCTTCTCTCCCCTCAGTGTTCCAGAACCTTCAAGTAGCCCTTCTGAACCACGAAGAAGGCTCTGCCCCTCCTCCGTGCCTACCCCCTTCACTGGGTGGTTGCCCCCACTTCAGGATCTGGAGGATTCTTGGGTGCGCTCCACAGATTCCTGGTCCCACTTCTCCTGCCACACCCTCACCTCCAGAACCCGCTAGTTCCTCTTTTTCTTCCAAGGCCCAGCCATGAATTCCTGCTTTTTTCCTTCCTAGGCAAAGGCTCTGGGTCTCAGCTGGAGGGGAAGGCATAGGGTGGATTGGGCAGCCATCTGCGGAGGCCCCCCTCCGTTGGTGCTGCTCAGCATTCCAGCCACATCACGCTCCCACTGCCAGGGATAGATAAGGTGCAGCTGGAGGCTGGCACCAGCTGTGACTGTGCTCACTCCCCAGCCCCCTCCCAGAGATGAGCAGCAGCTGAGTCCCCCCCACCCATCCCCATGGAACCCCTGCCCTGCCTTGGCCTGGTGGCCCTTAAGGTGAGGAAGGAGAGAGAAGCTTCAGATCTTGTTGCTCTGGCAACCAAGCACCCCACTGGGAAGGAAGGGAGATGGCCAGAAAAGAAGGGACCTTGTCTTGGGCCTTCCCTGTTTGCTTGGATTCTCAGGAGGGAACTGCTGATATCCACCCAACTGGATTGCCTAGAGATATTCCTTACCGTTTCCTGCCTTTCTCAATCCCAAATGACTTCCAAAACATTTTCCCCCAGACTTAGTTCAGGCTCCACATTCAACCCTATCCTCCTAACACTAACATTCTGACTACCAGTCTATTCCCCGAGGTTAAGCTGGGTTCAGAAGCACATCCAGGGGAGGAAATGGTTTGTCACAGGAGATGGGATCTCTGGGCACTGGGGTAGCCTGTTCTACACCTTCCTAAACAGTCCTCAACAACAGAGTGGTTGCTGTTTACATGAAGACTACCTTTGGGAAACAAGTCTAAATAGGCCCACGCACACAGTATCCCTCAACTGAGGCCCCCTGCTCTGCTCGGTACGGTGATACGCAATTATAGTCCCAGCACTGGGTGGGTGGGGGGCTAAGATAGAAGGATTGTAAATTTGAGGCTAGCCTGTGCTACAAAATAAGATACTCACCATCTAAAAAAAAAGACCCCCTCGCTATTGAGGGTAGTCTCCTCTAAGATGCACGTTTTTTCTCAGAGCTATATTGATCCAGAGACTGGATGTATATCCCTGACACGCCTCTGGGCAGGGAGACAAATGATTATTAGAGCAGGAAGAGGAATCAAATTCAAGCCCCTTAAGATTGTAGATCCAGGGGGCTGGAGAGATGGCTCAGAGGTTAAGAGCACTGACTGTTCTTCCAGAGGTCCTGAGTTCAATTCCCAGCAACCACATGGTGGCTCACAACCATCTATAATGAGATCTGGTACCCTCTTCTGTATACTGTATACATAATAAATAAATAAATCTTAAAAAAAAAAAGATTAGAGATCCAAAGGAGAAAGCTACCCAGGCCCTTGTGCACTGAAGAGTTATCACCAGCACATCCCTACAGGCAGGCATGGCAGTGCCCAGGAGGAACAAAGAACCTGGCAATGAGGTTGACCTGCTGGTAGTGGGTAAAGGCTGAAGAGTTTGGATTCAGCCAGATTAAGAGTCAGGTCTTTGATACAGGCTGAGGAACAGAACAACCCTAGTCTTCCTTGGCAATACAGAAGCAAGAAATGCCATTGATGGCTCTACAGGATGCTGGCCTCGGTGTGTCTATCCCACCGGTGCTCGAGGGATGGCTCAGCAGCTCCTGGCACTTGCTGCTCTTCCTGAGGAGCGAGGTTGGAGTCCCAGAACTCACATCAGGTGTTTACACCACCTGTAACCCCGATTCCTGAGGATCCAATGCTCTCTTTCTAGACCCCGAGGGTACCTACATACTAACGTTCCTACATACAATGTGAAAACACACACACATATAAATCAAAAAAAAAAAAAAAAAAGAACTCAGATTGTTTTGGAATTCTGCAAACCAAACACATCTCTGACAGCTTAGAATTGTCCTCTCAAACATTATGGTTCAGTCACATTTTAGTGTGTGTGTGTGTGTGTGTGTGTGTGTGTGTGTGTGTGTGATGGGCGCATGTGCATCTCAGCACTCAAGTGGAGGAAAGCGCACAATTTGTGGGAGTTGATTCTCTCCCACCACATGTATCCCAGGGATTAAACTTTGCTTGGACTTACTACAGCCCTGTTTTATAGCTTAGTACTTCTCCAGGTTGAGCCAGGTACCTCCTTCCTGCATCTGACACTATCAACCACCTAAGCTGGCAGGTTTCATCTCCTCCCTGCTGGTCCCTTCTGCTGGTGTATTCAGTCTGCTGGAGATGAGACAGGGACAGCTACTGTCTCTTAGCTTCACCCACCATTCTAATCCTCTTAGAAACATAGTTTATGAGCCCAGGATCCCTCTGGGCTCAAGGTCTAAGGGAATCCAGGACTTTCCTGTTAGGCAGAAGTGAAAGAGAGAAGAGATTGCACCTGGGGTAACTGCCCATCAGCTTGGCTCGGCAAGGAGTGTGGTCATGTAATCGTCAAGGGATTGACAAAGGCTGGCAAAATGGGTCTGCCTCCCAGAGCTTGAAGAGATTGGAAAGCAGGAAATGTTAAGCATCCAGGACCACAAATTCTCACAAATAAGTGGGGTCCACACTGCCTAAGGTGAGGAGGAAGCAAGCATGTTGGAAAGAAAATAGGAGAGAAATACTGACGGGAGGATTCGGAAGAGGCAGAGTAGGGCATCCTGGAGAAGATTGGGTTTAGAAAGGCCAAAAGTGGAAGTGACATGGTAACTTCATGGTCAGCAATACTAATGATAAAAGCACATTGCATTGGCGCCTAAGGAGACGTGTGTTCTAATCCTGGATCTGTCGTCAACCAGCTATTGAGCTGAGACAAATTATTCTGCTTCTTTGTGTCTCCGTTTGAGCACTTGTAAAATAAAGATAATGTGGTTATTTATCAAAGGGATTGAGAATCTAGACTCCAGATCGTTAGGGTTTCTTTCCAGCCTTTGTGTGTGTGTATGTGTGTGTGTGTGTGTGTGTGTGTGTGTGTGTGTGTGTATGTGTGTGCATGCCTGTGGGTGTGTTGTTTCTTGTATTTTGAAGTAGTCCTCTCTATATAGTTCAGGCTGCACCTTGAACTCAGTGTCTGATGATCTCAGTTTCTTGAGTGCTAGGATTACAGGCTTGTATTATTGTAGCCAGGGGTTTTTGTTTGTTCCTTTAATTTGAGAAAGAGTTTCATTTTGTTGCCTAGGCTGGTCTCAAACTCCTGGGTTGGACTGTTGCACCAGCCACAGACACCCAAGTAGCTGAGGCAATGTGTCAATATACCTGAGTACATTTGCTTTGTTTGAGGCAGGACCTAGGTGTGCAGTTCAAATGGCCTCAAAATCCTAATCCTGCAAGTGCAGATTGTAGGTGTGTACCCTACATCTGGCTATGTGTGTGTGATTTTTTTTTTAACCCTGAGGAATCTATGTGATTTGCCCAAGAGTACTTAGCACATCAGTTGCCAAAGTCAGTTTCCCTGAATATGTCATGCCAGCCAGAGGGCACCACATCTATGGAATGTGACATGGATGGCAGGGGTGGCATCTTCATTTTCAGAAGCAAAGGGAGCCTCCAGTTCAGCTGTAATTGTGCTGCATCTGGATATTCTCACACTGAGTGTAGAGTATGGCAAAGCCTACCCTGCTCTGTGTGTGTGTGTGTGTGTGTGTGTGTATGTGTGTGTGTGTGTGTGTGTGTGTGTAGAGAGAGAGAGAGAGCAAGGACAGAATGACCCATGTGGCTGTTCTTAAGGAAGTTTCCCTGACTCCCCATGCTCCACAAGCTTTTTAACATGCACTCATACTACCCAGGGATCTTATCTGACGCAGACTGCAGATTCTGCTTTGAGAGGTTAGGAATGTGAAGTGCCAAAGTCACTCATTTCTCTCAAGCTCCCAGATGACAGTCTGCAGACCTGCAGACCTACTTTTCAGTAATAAGGCTGTAACTTACCTACCAGTACTAACTCTGATCTCTGTGGCCCAGAACATAAGATTGGAGGGGTTGGGGTCATGCCAAGTAATGTGTGTTCATGTGTATGTAAGTGTCTACATGGGTGGTTTGTGTAGTATATACCATAGGCTTTCTTTCCTGTCACTACAGATGCAAGGCTGAGGCAGGCTTAAGTCTTCATGCAGCACAAATGCACCATGTGCTGAACAAAGTCCCTTTCTGACAGAAGCAAACCCCAGGACACCCAGCTTCCTCTCCCAGAACAGCAAACATAGAGGCCAGGCCTGCTTCTTGTGTGTCCCCCTTCCAGGGACCAGGGTGACACACTCCATTTCAGGGACTCACCACTTTGAAGTCTTCGGCGCTGCAGGCCTCCCCTCGGAAGTGGCAGGACAGCAGCATGTCTCTGATGTCATGCCCTGCTCTATCGTAGAACTCGCGCATGTTGAAAGGCTTGGGCTTGAAGCTACGGAAGTTGGCCTTGTCCTGCAATATCTCTAGCTGCTTTTCATCAGCCATCTGTGTGTCCGGTATCTCATACCTGGAGCCCAGGGATGAGTGGTACATGGATCAGCATGGACCACTAATGCCCATGCCCTACTTGGGGTAGGGTAGAGGCAACATTCAGCCCCTGGAGGATCAGATCTGGACATAGATAGGCAAAGAAGGAGAGCTGGGCATGTCAGGAGAACCTGACACATGGAATTGTGAAAAGACAAAGGCTCTGTCGTGGCTGTCCGGGGCAGGGGTCGGGGCAGGGGAGGGGCGGTGAGTGTAAGAAGCATGGGTAAGGCAGGAGCTAGGGATGGTACAGTCTCTCCCCTTTAAAGGCGGTCTGTCCCATCTCCTAAGTAAGGATATAGTGACAAGGTGCAGCTCACTTCAGGGAAGGTTCCAATATCTCATAGTTCAGGTTGGGTGGGGATAAATCTGTTTTGAACTATGCTGGAACCAGAGATGGTGTGTATGTGACTGGTGCTCAGCACGACCTCAATTCCTGTGCTGTGACGGGTTTAAGGGGGATGCTACAGGGCAGAGCTGGTTGACTTTTGGTGGGCTAAGGAGGTTGCCACTCCACAAGCCATGCAGAGGGGTGTTGGAAGCTGCCCACCTGTTGTTGAGCAGGGCCAGCAGCTCCCCAGCATGGTACAGGTCATTCTTGGATACTTGACTAAAGCGAAACTCGTTGAGGTTGCACAGCGTGACAGCAGGGAAGGTGAGTTGGGAGGCAGCCACCTCATCAAGCTTGGTGACGTGATGATAGCAGAAGTAGTATTGTACACGCTCAGTGCACACACACAGCAGGACGGCCAGTGAACCCAGGAAGCACAGAGCCCACAGTGCTCGCTTCAGAGACAGCCGCTCATAGGAGAAGATGTGGGCAAGGCCATGCAGCGTGGAGCTGCTGGCAAAAGCCTGGATGCTCACCGGCTGGACACCACCCACCTCCTCCTCCTCGGTCTTCAATTCCATCCTTGCCAAGGGAATCCTGGGGGTAGGAGAGGAGAGACATGAGTCTGTCAGTGTCCCGAGATGAAGGTACATATAGGGCCCCTCCAATTATGTCCATTCAAAACCGTTTTCCCAAGGCTCTCTGCTCATCCAAGGGAGGACTTCCCTGGTGTGCAGGCTCCAAGGTGGCTTGACTGAAGGACCATCCAAAACGATAATCATTCAAACACAGAGACTCAGCGTGTCAGCTGAGGTCGGGAGAATGCTCTGCAAGGGAGGTTTCCCAGACTATGGGAGACCCCAGATACAGTCACTAGAGTGAAATGAGGAAAGTCCCGATGCACCCAAAGGCAGGCACGGGAGTTCCCTCCAGATGTGAGGTCACTCTGGGACAGGAATGTACCCCAGCCGAGCCCAAACTTCCCATAATGGGTTGAACCAGGGGTCAAGAGCTCTTCTCTTAATCAAGGGTATCCCCCAGGAACAGGCTGTCACCCTAGGAGCTAAACCAGGGCCAGAAAATCTCCAGAGGTGGGCACATCTGGGGAGGAGCCCAGCCTGAATCCTCACCTTCTGTGTCTCCAGTTCTCAAACAGGCACAGGCGAAGGTTGTGGGGTGTGTGTGTGTGTGTGTGTGTGTGTGTGTGTGTGTGTTTGGGAGGGGGTAGCAGGCTGCCTGAGGTGGATGTATGAAAGGGGGGGGGGCGCGGTTCCCTATGACAGCCAGTTGTCCCCGCCCCGAACACGTCCCCCTCCAGTCCAGCTTCTCGTCGCAGTCAGATCCCCGGTTTTCCGCCCCCCCGCCCCCTCCCCATCCGCCTAGCTTCTCCAGAAGCTGGGGAAAGCTACAAGAAAGGAGAGTCTTGGCTTCGGGGCGCTGGGGAGCCCCGCGGCCCAAGGCGATAGGGTCGAAAAACCCACCTGAGGGGGCTGGGGAAAGCCGGCCGCCGCTGCAGGTCCTGGGGCGCAGGCCGTCCGTGGGCTCAGCGCCGCGCCGCGGAGGGGCTCATGGCCCGGAGCCCGAGCCGGCCGCCGCGGCACCCGCGCAGAGCCCTGCAGGGAGCGGCCCGCCCGGCCCGCTCGGCTCAGCTTGGTCCGCCGCCCGCGCGCGCTTGCTCGATCGCTCGCTCGGCTCGGTCCGCCCCGGGCTCGGCGCGCTGGCGCTGCGCGGTGTTCTCAGCCCCGGGATCTGCAGGGATCCATCGTCCGGCCGGGAGGCGGCGGGAGGGGAGGAGGAGGGGAAAGGGTGCGCGTGCGCGCCTACGAGTGTCTGCGAGGGTGTCTCTGGGCCGGTGTGCGCGGGGGGCCCCCCGGCCCGGGAGTGAAATCGAGGGCTCCCCCCGCTGGCTCGCCTCCTCCCTCTGCTCTCAGTACCGCTGCCTCACTAGGATCCAGGAGCAGGTTCCCTGCTTTGAGAGGCCCTGTGGCTTGTGTGTCTGTGTGTATGTGTGTGTGTGTGTGACTATGTGTGGTGTGTGTGTGTCCGCGCGCGCGCGCGCAGGCAGGCGTGTGCGCGCAGGAAGGAGGGTATCTGCCCCCAGCGTCCCCCTCCCCACGTTCCTTCTGATCAAAGCTCCTGCCTCTTGCTGCTGCTTCCTCTGGTGGCACACACACACACACACACACACACACACACACACACACGTTCAGAGTCACAGTCACACTTGACTGATTCAAACACTTGCTTGTGTGGAGATACAGACACATAGACCAGAGTCTTAGCATGCCACTCAGCCATCCACATCCCATACACCTACACATCTCTGAACTCTGACCCACACATGAGCATTTACCTGTCTCTACACATTCACTCACCTGCTCTTATCCCTGCTTCCCACTACACGTGACATGCACACATGCACATATATAAACGCAGCCTTTGACATCCAGACTCCATTCCTGTACCGTTGGATTACTTAAGGAGTGTGTGTGCAGGTCCCTCGATGGCAGATCTCTAAAGCAGGAGAGAATGAAAGAGACATAGTCAAAAGTGAGGGCAGTTGGGACAGATGTAAGGAGAGGGGGAAATGGCATAAACCGATATAAGACGAGGAAAGCCTGAAATGGGAGAGTACTCTGGGATGGAGCAGAAATCTGGGCACTGAACCTAGGCCTGGAGGCTGTTTCTGTAGCTGTCAGCCTCTCTCCTTCCCATTCTCCTTTCTTGGAGGCCTTGGGGGGCCCTCCCTATTCAATTAGCAGAGAAGGAGCAATCAGGGGGAAGTTGTTAATTTGCTGATGCTCATTAGGGGCTCTTAGCACCGAGACTGTTGAGGTCTGATGGTGTCAGATGATGCAGTGTGTGTGTGTGTATGTGTGTGTGTGTGTGTGTGTGTGTGTGTGTGTGTGTGTGTGGTGTACAGGATTCTGTCTCTATCGGCTTCTTTGCTCCACTTACAGGCTGCTAAAAGCTCTGGCAGAAGGACGCAAGAAGTAGTCTTGGGGCCATGGTTCTGGGTTCAGGTTGGAGGACTGAACCTGCACTGCAGTGAAGAGGAGCTAACTGGAGGGAAGAAATTGATGAGAACTTGTGAGGGGCTAGGAGTAAAGGGGTACCCTAGAAACCAGTGAGGGAATCTGGAGATTCCATAGAGAGAATGGGGTTTAGAGCTGGGGAGAGACTGAGATCCATTCAGCAGATCCAAAGCACCAAGCTGCCAAAGGAAAAGATAGAATCTTCCATTCAGGCTGGGGAGCTGTCCAGCAGCTCAGGCACGGCTGGTGGGCTGCCATGCCCCTGGGCAGCCGCTGGGTGACAGCACTCTCCCAGATACTTAAACACCACTCTAAGGGAGATGGGGAGGCGGCATTTGGGAATAGGAATTACCCTCAGAGGGTCACAAACTGGGTGTAAGGAAGAAGCAATAATTCTAGCACTCGGTTTAGTCTGACTCCAGGCTCCCAAATGCCCTCGGGGGAGGGGAGGGCCATCTTGGAACATCTGTAATTCCTCCACTTTCCAACCTTCACAAACTGAGTGACACGTGGAGCCTCTTCTAATGGCTGCAAATTGCTTCAATCACCTGGAATGTTACTGAGGGAGCTGTGAGCAGCGGGGGTGGAGGGGAGGTGATGAGGACGGGTGGAGGCAGGCAGGGACTGATTGAGGCCAATGCACAGCCTCAGGGGGAGTCTGGGGGAAGAGAGAAGATATGAATAATCTGATTCCTGGGCTCCAAGACCTGTTCGTGCCCCAGCACAGGCAGGACCCTGATCTCTCTGAGCTCCAATTTCCTCATCTGCATCATGAAGATTGTATGTATTTCAAGGGTTACAGTATAGTGGTCTGTGTTAGTCAATCCTCAATAACAAATATTGCCAGCATTCTGATTTGGAACTGCAAATAAAACCATCAGTGTAACCATATCAGAACAGACTTGGAAATGGTAATTTTTAAAATATCTATCTATCTATTTATTTATTATGTATACAGTATATAGAAGAGGGTACTAGATTTCATTATAGATGGTTGTGAGCCACCACGTGGTTGGTGGGAATTGAACTCAGGACCTCTGGAAGAACAGTCAGTGCTCTTAACCTCTGAGCCATCTCTCCAGCCCCTGGAGATGGTAATTTTTAATTCAGGGAGCAGGGGAAATCTTTCAAATAGACCTACCTTAGATTAATTAAATCACACAGTCAGTGGGTAGGGCATAGATGCCCAAACTTTTCATTTTGTTTTGAGACAGGGCCACACTATGGAGCCCTAGCTGTCCTAGAACTCACTATGTAGACCAGGCTAGCCTCAAATTCAAAGAGATCTGCCTGCCTCTGCCTCCTGAGTGCTGGACTAAAGGTGTAAGCCACCATCACCTGGCTAGTCATGGTCAAACTGTTTTAAAAATTATGTTTATTTTATTGTGTATGGGTGTTTTGCCTGCATGTACTTCTGTATACTACAGGACTGTCTGTGGAGGTCAGGAGAGGGCACCTGATCCCCTGGAACAGTTGTTAACCAACATGTGGGTGTGGAGAATTGAATCCGAGTCCTCAGGCAGAGCAACAAATGCTCTCAGCCACCACTGAACCATTCTCCAGCCCCACCCAAACTTTTTAAGATTTCTAAAAAGCAGACAGTCTTCAGAAACTTTACTCCTCAAAATCAGCAGGTCTGAATGAAGACTTCATATAATTACCATAAGCCTCAGGAGTTTGTTTTTACACCTAGCCTAAATTTCTTTTTTTTAAGGATGCTAAGTCTTTTTTAATATTTATCTTTATTTTATGTGAATTGGTGTTTTGCCTGCATGTGTAATTGTGTAACGGTGTCAGATCTTGGAATTACAGACAGTTGTTAGCTGCCATGTGGATGCTGGGAATCGAGCTCAGGTCCTCCGGAAGAACAGTCAGTGTTCTTAACTGCTGAGCCATCTCTCCAGCCTGGCTTAAATTTCTTATTTCATCATTTGTCCAGAATGAAACATAGCTCTGCACACATGTCACTCCCTCCCAGCCCCGTATACTGCATCAAACATCCACTGAAGCTTTCCCTGTATCAGACCTGGGGACAAAGCTAAGCAATGGCATTGTCCCTGTCTGTCAGCATCAAAGCAATTTGTTGGCAAGTGACTCCAAACCAAAGATCAGCTGTAAACGTGGGGCGAGGGCAGTGGGGGTGGGGGTGGGGAGGGTGGGGGAGGGGCTACGGAGGGATAGTCACCTAACAGGCTTTGTGAAGCAGGAAGTCCATAGTGTCAAGGACTTGGTTGGATGACACTTGAGGGATCCAGAGGGGATGATTAAGGACCCTAGTGTTCCCACCCACTCTCATCCAGCTCCTAACAGACCCTGCTCCACACTAGTGATATCTACTCCATGGCCTTCCTAAACCTCAGACCTTTTTGCCCTGGAGAGGATCATCAGCCTAGGACCCACCCAGAATGTTAATGTCTAGCTGACCTGCATTCCAACTCTCCACTTGTTATACCAGTGCTATGTAGTCCTGGCCAAAAATGTAGTCTGAGTTCCACGTTTTTTCCATAAACTATAAAATGCAACTTAATGCCTAGGCTGATGAAACAGCATGTGCCTGGCTAACAGTGGGTGTTTCATCAATAGTGCCAAGCACCAAGACCATCTCAGAAAGGCTGATGGGGGCAAATTCCCCATGGACACTTTCTTTGCATATGGTCCCATCTGCTGTATGTATAGAAGCACCCTCCAGCCTGTTAGAGATGGGTGGGGAAGAGGGGAGGGCAGAGGGGGGACAAGGCCCCCTGGGACTCCTAGGCAGCTCTTCTTGCTCTCCCGTGCATGAAATCACACACGCCCCAATCTGTCCACATCCACTTCATCTGCCAGCTCAGCAAATGCAGAGACGATTAGGAAGTTAATTTGCAGGCAGCGGGGAAGGGGCGAGAGACCCTCCCTCCCGCTCCTTCACCCTTCTGTGCCCCCACCCATGACCTCATCCTTCCCCTCCCTCCATGTCTTGGTTTCCTGGTTCAAAGGCTTCCTTTCATCAATGCTTCTCTGCTACCTTCACCTTCACCCATTCTAGCTCATGCTTTGCTCATGCTCACCCATATTCTTCTCCAGTTCCCCTTCTCATCCAAACCACAGTCTTCCTCCCCTCATCCGAGCTCCATGCCCCCTTTCTTCACTTTCCTGGGTCCTGCTCCCATTTGAATTTGGATCTGATGAATGGACTCCACGTCTACTACAGGAATCAGCAACTTCAGGTCGCCTGTCTGGCCCCCCTGCCTTGGAGGATCCTCTTCTTGCCTGCATTTCTGACTTCTGGCTTTGCAGGCTGCTTGACAGCTCTTACTGTGTCAGTGCAGGGGGCAGAACGGACATGTCTGCACAGCCATGGTTAAACTTGAACTTTTCTTCCCCCCTCTTCGGGGTGGGGGCCTGGAAGATGACCTCCTCTTTTCTGCCACATATTTTAATTTATGTGTCAATGTGTCGTTTTCTGAAGTCACAGTTTTACAAGGGAAAAGATCATTAAGAGAGAGAGAGATTAAAAGAGCAGATGGATGCAGAAGGAAGGGTTAGGTAAGGGAAGCTGGAGACATTGAGACAGGGCAGAGGTCCCAATGGCTTTTCCCTGCCTGGAAAGGCTGCGGTTTTGAGGAGTGATCACAGAAAGAAAACAAGGTTCTCTTGCCAGGGGCTTTTCTTCCTCCCTGGCTAATTCTGTATTTAGCACTGAGTCCCAGGTGCCCCTTGTACCATCTTGCCTTTTATACTTTAGGTGCTGTGGACGCTTGGAAACAGGTCTGTCTTCTGTCTTCTTGTATCTGCTGCAGGTGGGGTATCTCTGAGTGAGCAGGGGTTGCCTTGATTTCCAGAGGCAAGAACACTGTGTATGAGGTGGGTCTAGATAAGTCTTTCACTTCCTGGCCTGCAGTCGGGACCCAGGATCCAGAGCACCCTCTGGGAGAGGGGCTACATTTTTGACAGTGGGATTCAGAGACCTGACATGAACCTGGTAAATGCAACTGAGGAAATAGCATTTAAGAAATTGTATAAATAAAAGCATTCTTGGGAGTCCTGACTGAGTTAGACAGGGTGTGTGTGTGTGTGTGTGTGTGTGTGTGTGTGTGTGCACGCGCGTGCCCGTGAGCGCGTGAGCACGTGCCCACGAGCGCGCCCTGCGCGCCCTCTTTCCTTTCTATCAGTTTGTCCTTGGGGCGCTGGGGTCTAGGAGCTGTTCCCAGCAAATCCTCCACCACCTAGCAGGACCTCTCCAGTTCACTGCCCTTCCCAACGGGCCCCCTCCTACCCTAGCCAGAGCCGATGCAAGGTGCAATCTCAGCGCCCAGGGCGGCCAGCGAGCCGGAGGAGGCAGAGGCGGTGAATAATTCATGGGGCTGGGAGGCCCTTATCTCCCCGGCCGGCCCCACCCGGGGGCCCCTGTGCTGGGCTGCAGTCCCTCAGCTCTCTGCTTTATCTCGACGCCCAGCTTGTAATGCAGCCCTCCATATCACGGGCAGAAGGGGAGATTAATTTTCTGGTTTTGCATGGGCGGGGAGGGGGAGAGGGCGAGGGGAGGTGCCGAGGAGCAGAAGCTGGGATCTTTCCGATTTCAGACTCCAGCGGCTTAATCCTCTCCCAGGCCTGCAGGAACAGGAGGAAGAGGGTGTTGCAAGCCAAATTTCATCATCAGCGGCAGCCCCAACAGAGGGAGGAGGAGGCGAGGGGCAAACAGACGGCAGAGGCAGCGGCGCTGGCGCGGAAAGGGGAGCTGTTTGGAAACAGGGTGTAGGGTGGCCCTCAGCCTCGCTGAGCACAAGGCTGCCTTGTGGTGAGCTAGGACTGACTCCCTGCCTATGTGGGGCACGCGTGGGCACACCACGTGGGCACACATATGTGACACATGGAACTCAGGGGCACATGAGCATACCGTTTTGGAAGCTGATACCATCCTGGTGTCTGCCTTTTTGTGCTGACAGCATCGGCCCAGAAAAAGTTTAAAGAAATATTGACGGATGTCTGGGGCATGTTGACTATCTGAGCAGACACAGTCTCACACATGCTCCTACCTAGAATCTGGTTCTGCCAGCTTCTTGTCATTTGCCCTGTGGGCCCTGGCACATGCCCACTACTGGTTCTCTTCGTTTTTATGTGCTTTTATGTCCTATGGTAGGTATAGGACAGTGAGCATCTCTGCTACTTCTGCTTATAAGACATGACTATCCAAAGCTAGAGGAACCTACCACCTGTTAGCTGAGCGCATGCAGGGCCCTGGGAAGGCAAGCCCGTGCTTCTCACAATCCGAAGTGAGTCCTGCTTTCACAGAGCTCAGTTATCCATGGGAGATGACTCCTGGGTAACTGATTCGGTGAAAGAAAGGATGCTATGCTAGGAAAAAGTAAGTGCTTAGAGGAAGAGAACCGGGAAAGCATTTTACAATGTGGTGTTTGAAATGTGGTTTTGTTATTAGTCTGAACTGGTAATAAGGGAGGAGAAGCATCTTAGTCTGGAAAGAAAATGTTAATGAGAGGATGTCAGGGTGAAGATGTAGTAATTTCAGCTAGTTAGTGGATGATGGGGAGTGGTGAGGGTTGAAGGCTGGGGTCAAGTGGAGGAGGAGGAGCTTAGCTGAGGTTACAGAGTGGCCATTGATGTGAGCAGGAAATGGTACCTGTGGGAAGGAAAAGGCAGCCAGCTTTACTGAATGCATTGTATTGTACTAAATGTTATGGAAGAGATTATCTCATTGAGGTCTTAGGCAGGAGGTTTGAGAAGTAATGTCATCTCTCTGTATAGATAGAAAACCGAGTCCCGGAGATGCTGGCAAGAAAATGGAAATCAATGAAAGAAACAGAGATTGGGACAATAAATTATTTAACGACTCCATGCACTTTGAGGCATGGGGAAGAAAAGCTCTTTTCTGCATATTTTGATGTTCAATTTATTAATCTTTATTCAATTATTAACATTCCTCTAAATAGTCTCATACTACTTACACAACCAATACATCAAAACTTCTGCAATTAGCAAATTTTATTTCTCCAAATATTTAAACATTGATTGCAAATGAAATCAAGCTCTTCATAAATACATCATTTTTCTTCTCAAAAGCTTTAAACATCGTCAAAAGCAGACAAAACATCCATTACAAAATCAACATTATGCATTTAATTTTCCTTGTGTGGTATTTCTAGTACCTCTTTCCTTGTTCTTATTTTACTTTCTTTTTCCTTCCTAGGCATAGGATTTTCCTAACAAACTAGAGAGTACCATTTACCTTCTCCTGCAGGCTGAGACTGCAGGATGAGATTAGGCAGATGAGAAAGAGTTAGTGGATGCACAAACCCAAGGGATGGGGGTGGGATCTTCTAAGGACATTCTTCTAGAGTTCATTATGCATTTCTTCCCCTATTCTGTTAGGACTAGGCAGGCCAATCACAGGCTCTGATATTTTTATGTATGACCCTAATCTCCCCCCTCCCCATGACTGGTTCTGAGGGCCTTATCTGTACAGCACAGCCCACCCCATAGCGCAGTCTGAAGGGGGCCTGGGCTGGTTAAGCCCTTGGTCAATTGGTTAACTGGAACTCCAGTCTGTCCTTCTCAGCTGCTAAGACCTCCAGTATTGTCATCCAGGGTGCTGAAGCAAGTTTCTAAGACGAGGTATTAAGGACTTAAATTAGAGCAGTGCTGTTGGAAATAAAAAGGAAAGCACTATTTAAAAAAAAAAAAATTTTTAGAAAGTCCATGAAGGCAAAAATTGACTTCTGCTAACTAAAGAGATAATATTTGCCTCGTTGAATCAACAAAATGCATGTGAAGCCCTTTGTACCTTCCAAGCACTGCTAAATCCTTTTTTTTTTCCCCTTTTTGTTATCATGTTACCATTATGAAATGGCTAAGAACAAAACCACACAGGTTTCTACAAATGTAAAAAGAAGGCAGATGAGGAGGCTGAGGATAAGTGGCCTCGAGAAAGGTTAGTTGAGGGGATATAAGCAAACCAGGAGGTGTCACAGAGACCAAGGACAGTGGGGGCGAGAAACAGGGAGGTGTGTTACTGAGGCCAGGACAGGAGTGGGTAGGGTCTGAACTAGGTGGGGCAGTGTGGGAATGTCAAGAAACCGGAAAGGAAAAGAGATAAGTAAATCTGTATGGAGGGTCCCTAGGATGTGCTGATGGAGCCACAGAGGAGCTGGTGACTAAAATCATGCACTCGGGGCCTAAAAAGATGCAAGACAGAAAGGTGAGGGTAGATCTGGGTTTCTATGATGCACAGGCCTGAGGGTCCCTCTGTGGCCAGTATGACTCTTCTTAGTGAGCAGAGACTGTGTGCCACATGGTCCTCAGCTTTCTGGCATGACTACTTCCTCCTGCTCCATCTCTAGCCTTCCCTGAGATTCTGAGATGTGGAACTGCAGAAGCTTAGGACCAGGAGGAACTCACCCAGACATGGTGCTGCACACTTGCCTGCACTACCAGGATTTGGGAGATGGAAGCAGGATGATCACGTGGTTAAGCTTAGCCTAGGATACAAAGGGAATTCAAAACCAAGCTGTATCACAATATCCTGTTTCAAAGTACCAAGTGCTAGAATTGAGCTCAGTGGTAGAGCACTTGTTCGTATGTCTAACATCTTAGGTTCAATTCCCAGAACTGGAAAAATGAAACCAAAATCAGACACACATACATACCGAGGCTGGAGAGCAGATGTCACATGGACAGGAACAAAACGAGAAGTTGCATTCCAAGTCCCAATCTTTGTCACTCAGTGTGGCTATCTTATTGCATGAGGACTTGGTCACCTAGCTGTCTGAAAACCCTCCCCCATGTGATGAAGCCTTTGTTTTGTTTGTTAGGCTTAAAAATGCTGAGACTGGGGATGGTTGTCACGAGTGGACTTAGTGGTAAGGCTTCAGCGCAGGGGAGTCCACTTGTAGGCTTACCCAGGATCATGTGTGGTGTTGGGGTGTTAAAGTAATAGTAGGCAGAATCAGGACGAGATTGGAGGCTAGAGATGGAGGCCCAGCCTATGGCTCCTCTAACGTGTCTCTCTGTCTTAAAGTGTGTGAGAGGATGTCGTGATGGTGGGTGGGATATGTCTACAGATAAGAGACAGCAGGAGACCAAGGGTCTCAGTATGGAAAAGGAGGCAACTTTAACAGGAAAGAGCCACAGACAAGCCAGAAGTGCAGCGTCCCTCTGTCTGTCCTGGGCCTCTGGACAGGCTACCCTCCTCTATCTGCTGGTGGTAATTGCTCTCCATTTGGTCATTACTTAGCTCATTAATTACCTAAAGGAGAGGAGCAAGACCAGAGTAGGGGTGATTGACAGGAGTGATGGACTCTTGGGAAATGGAGTGGACTGGAATGTGCACAGTAGAGCCCATTCAGAGCCAGTTTGGAGAAAGCATTTTCCAGACACTGTATTATACTTCCAGATACCATCTCATCCCAAATCCAATCAGCACCATTAGCTTTATCTTCCTTCGGGTCATGATCACCACCATTAGCATTATGACAAGCATTCTCTAAGAAAGCTCTCAGGAACCTCTGTCTCTTCGTATTTTATGCTATGTGTAACTCTATTCATTTGGATATGGGTTGTAATTAACAACTCCTTTCTTTTTCTCTCTCTCTTTCCTTCATTCTTCCTCTCTCTCTCTCTCTCTCTCTCTCTCTCTCTCTCTCTCTCTCTCTCTTTTTCAAGACAGGGTTTCCCTGTAGAGCTCTGGTTGTCCTGGAACATGCTCTATAGACCAGGCTGGCTCAGAGATCTGCCTGTCTCTGCTGGGGTTTAAAGCCTGGGCCACCATACCCCTGGCCTTGAACTCAGAGATACACCTGCCTTTGCCTCCATTGGGATTAAAGGTGTGTACCACCACCACCCAACTAACAACTCATTTCTAAGTGAATATACTTTTACATCTATCTATCTATCTATTGTGGTGTGTGTGTGTGTGTGTGTGTGTGTGTGTGTGTGTGTGTGTGTGAAGGTCAGAGGGTACCTCTCAGGAGTTAGTATTGTCATTCTTCTTTATGAGATCTAGAGATTTGAACTCAGGTTGTCAGGCTTGAGGTCAAGCCCTTTGCCCCTTAAGCCACTCCAGAATCCCCAATAACATCTCTAATGAATACAATCTAGTGAGGTGATGGACTGTGACTTTAAGACTAAAGTGTGGTAGTACATGCTTATAATAACACTATGGAAATGAAGGCAGAAGGTTCAGGAGTTCAAGGCCTGCCCCAGCTATATAGGGATTCTGAAGCTAGCCTAGGCTATGTGAGATCCTGTCTTAAACAGATGGATAGATAAACAGATTAGTCTCCAAAGCCACTGTGGCTTCCATTCTGGGTACCCTTTCACTTGCATTGAGAACCAGCTGCTGTCGTGGCAATGACTCAGGAAAGTCTTACATGGAGAGCAGCCTTAGGCTAACCCCCAGCAAGGCTAAGAGGCACTGAATGTCAGTAATTGTGTTTATGAATTTGGATGCAGGCATTTCTCCTATAAAGTCAAGAAATGACACAGTAGGCCGTGTTGTCACCCTTCATAGCTGACTTGTGAGAGACAAGAGCCAGAGAATCAGCTAAGCTGTTCAAACACATGGCCTTCAGAAACTGAGTAATAAATGTGTTCTGTTTTGAGCAACTAAGTTTTGGGTAGAATTTTTTATGCATCGGTAGGCATCCAAATCCAGTCACCATCACCACAAACATGACTGCCTTCTTCCCAGTCATGTCATTTAAAAGCACAAAAATTATCACTACCAGCTGCAAAAGTCTTCTAGAAGCTGAAATGGGCCAGGCTATCTTTACACCCCAGGATGGCAAAAAGATAGGAGATGTAGTCTCTCAGGACTCATTCCTAAAAAGTGAGCGGTAAGTCAAGGAAAACTATACTCATTGCCTCTAGATCAGGATGTGTCTTAGTTAGGGTTTCTATTGCTGTGATGAAACATCATGACCAAAAGGCAATTGGGGGCAGGGATGGAGAGATGACTCAACAATCAAGAGCCGTCTTTCAGAAGCTGATTCCAGAGGAATCACAAACATGCTTGCAAGAAAGAACATGAATCAATAAAAATAATAACTCTTTTTAAAAAAACAAGTTGGGGAAGAAAGGGTTTATTTGGCTTACACTTCCATATCACTGTTCATCAAAGAAAGTCAGGACAGGAACTCAAACTGGGCTGGAACCTGGAGGCAGGAGCTGATGCAGAGGCCATGGAGGGGAGCTGCTTACTGGCTTGTTCCCATGCTTGCTCAGACCTCATTCTTATGGAACCCGGGACCACTGGCCCAAGGATGATAGCACTGTCCACAATAGCCTGCGCTATCCCATATCAATCACTAATTAAGAAAAATACCTTACAGACTTGCCTATAACCTGCTTTTATGGAGACATTTTTTTCTTTTTTAAAGATTTATTTATTTATTATGTATACAGTATACAGAAGAGGGTACCAGATGTCATCATAGATGGTTCTGAGCCACCATGTGGTTGCTGGGAATTGAACTCAGGACCTCTGGAAGAACAGTCAGTGCTCTTAACCTCTGAGCCATCCCATGGAGACATCTTAATTGAGGTTTCTTCCTTTCAAATGACTTTAGCTGATGTCAAATTGATATAAAACTAACTTTGACAGGGTGGTGGGGAAGACCTTTCAGAGGAGGAGCACCATTAGAGCCTCTCAAGGCTTTTTACTCAGGCCTTGAAGGAGCAAAGCAAACACCACAGGAAACTGGAGGGGAGGGACTAGTCTGTGATGCTTCAGAGGAAAACTAGAGTCACACATCCAGCCAAAAGGGACCCCGAGAGAAATAAGACTGCAGCAGAGAGCAAGTTATGGAGACACAGCACTTTATATAAACTCTGTTTGGCTTTCTAAAGTCCCCGTGCTGTTCATGAGAACCAGCCTCTTCAATGAGGGGGCTTGAGCTGAGGATGTGGCTTTGCCACATACATGAAGTTTGAGGTAAATCTCCAGCATGGGGTTGGGATGTAGAGACAAAAATCAGCTCAGCCGTGAGCGAGACAGGCCTGTACAAGGGGCCTAGACACTCAGTGTGGGGTGATGGGATGGGGTAACCAGCCTTGGGTTCCGCCAGTTGGTAACAATGGGCCCACGTAGTGTTAGCTTCTATACCGGCTTTACCTTTCCTCGGGCTGTTCTGCAGTCCAGATGCTGTGTGAGAAACACTAAATGGAGCCTGGCTCACAGTAGCCTCATAAGAAAGCCTAATCTTTGGGGCTGGAGAGATAGCTCAGTGGTTAGGACCATTGTAGAGAACATGGATTCAGTCCCTAGGACCCACACACACGGCAGCCATCTGTATGTAACTCCTGTCCCAGTTCATCTGATGTCCTCTTCTAGCTTCTTTGGGCAACGCATACACATGGCACATAATCATACATGCAAGTAACATGTGCACTCATGCCCATGCGTGCACACACACACATACATACCATAAAAACCAATATGTCTTTTTTTTAAAGATTTATTTATTTTGTATACAGTGTACAGAAGAGGGTACCAGATGTCATTATAGATGGTTGAGAGCCACCATGTGGTTGCTGGGAATTGAACTCAGGACCTCTGGAAGAGCAGTCAGTGCTCTTAACCTCTGAGCCATCTCTCCAGCCCACAAATATATCTTTTTAAAAACATTAAAAATAAATAAAGAAATCTTGGTCCTGTCCCCCTAGCCCCAGCACCTCCTCTGTCCCTGGAGGCTGGGTGAAGTTGTCTCATTCCAAATGAAGGCAGGATGACTCCAGAGGGTGCCAGTTTCCTGTGGACATGAAGGCTGGGTGAGCTGCTGAGCAGATGCTATCTATTACTAGCTTCTAAAACCTCGGCCTCTGGAAAGTCTTTCAGGGTCAAGTGAGTTAGTTGATAGCTGCCCTTCCCAGCATGGAACTGTGTGACAGAGAAATGGCCAGATTTTAGAATCCTTTCCTCAGAGACACTATGTCACTAGAGGAAACCAGGGTAGAATCAGGAACCTAGCAGTGGCAGGGCCCTCTTGGAGGCTTTGTGGTGCCCACACCAATGGCTAGCAGGGGCCTGTCTGAATTCTCACAATGTTACCCCCTTTCATGTCACCATCTAGAAACTTCCTCCTGGGGGCTGGAGAGATGGCTCAGCGGTTGAGAGCACCGTCTGCTCTTCCAGAGGACCTGGGTTCGATTCCCAGCACCCACATGGCAGCTAACAACTGTCTGTAGTTCCAGTTCCAGGCAAATAAATAAAGTTTTTTTTTTAAAAAAAGAAACTTCCTCCTGAGTTCGCTCAGCTTTAGGTTTTCTTCAGCCCTATTATACGGATAAACAAAGGAAAACTGAGAGGAAAGACTGAAGCATCCAGAGGCTTCTCTGACCCAGGTCTCTGGATGCCCAATTCCATCTTGTTTTTCTTCTACCCACATGGTCCATCGCTTAGAATCTCAGTAACTGTCCTAGGCTATCTACCCACATGGTCCATCGCTTAGAATCTCAGTAACTGTCCTAGGCTGTCTACCCACATGGTCCATCGCTTAGAATCTCAGTAACTGTCCTAGGCTGAGAGCTGGAATCCCAACCTCCTCTCCAGGCCCTAGAGAGGTGTTCTTTCTGCTTCATCACACTGTGCTGGGGAGAAAAACGGCTTTGGGGAAACAAATTTGGCAGAGGAGATGGAGAAAGAAGGGGTGGGCAGGAGGAGGAAGCGGGAACCCTGCGGGTAACTGCAGAGAACAGGGTCGATAAGGATATGGGAGGATTGGGACACTAAGATCCCCAGTCGGCTGGGGCTGGGACCAGCCTTTCATACTGTCATGCCCAAGCCTGAGGCTGCAGGCTGCCAGTGTTCGTCTATCAGGACCCCTGGAGAGCCCGAAATCAAATATTCCTCCTCCCCTGCTCAGGCAGCCTTATTGCCATTGACAGCAAATGTATTGCTCTAATCTTTTCTCATTTGGCCAGGATGGGCTCCATTCTGACCTCCCTCCCTGCCTTGAAGACTTCATGGAGGTGGGAGGGAGGGAGGAAGGGACAGAAGGAAGGGTGGGAGGGACAGGAAGGGCTAGTCCATCCACAGGCTAGCTGCAGTGATCCCAGACTCCCTAGGGAGCTGAAAGTTCCTACAGTGTGGAGGCACCTAGGGAAAGTCAGTCCCTCAACCCAAGGATCTCCTCATGGAAGCAGGGTGGTTAGTGAGGAAGGCGGCCTGACTGCAGAGCAGCAGACCTCTGCAGAGCACAGTGTGTGTGTGTGTGTGTGTGTGTGTGTGTGTCTGTTGTCTGCTTGCCTGCCTGCTTGCCTATCTGCGTGTCTGTCTGTGTCTATATGTGAGTATGTGTTTAAGGGATAGTCTACCTGCTTGTCTGTCCCACTGTCCGTCCTCTGCTGTCCAGAGAAGCCTGGCCAAATATGTGTCCCGCTGTTCCTTAAAACGCCTCCCCGGGGGCTGGAGAGATGGCTCAGCGGTTAAGAGCACCCTCTGCTCTTCCAGAGGTCCGGGGGTTCGAGTCCCAGCACCCACATGGCAGCTAACAACTGTCTGTAGTTCCAATTCCAGGCAAAACACCAAGGCAAATAAATAAATAAAGTTTTTTTAAAAAAAAAAAAAAAAAAAAAAAAAAGCCTCCCCTTCTGATTTTCTTTGCTGAGGCATTCTGAAGGGTCAGCTGTGGGGTGGGGATGGAACACACAAACTTGAGAGTAGATAGCCTGGGGAACAGAGATGGTATCTAAGCCCAGTTAAGGGCTGGACAGGGTTAAGAGGGAGGTGAGCAAGATAAGCCGCCATCTGGGAGGCAGAGACAGGTGGATCTCTTTAAGTTCAAGGCCAGCCTGCTCTACAAAGTGAGTTCCAGGATAACCAGGGCTAACACAGAGAAACCCTATGTCATGAAAAGCAAGTGTCATGAAGGTAGACAGAGTGAAAACATTTGTAGCTCAGGGGCAGCAGAAATGGGTGCTGCTGGTGATGTATGAGGCAGGAAGCAGATGGGTGAGGTGTAGTCATAGATGGCGGCGGCTGTAGAACAGAGGAAGGTAAATCACTTGTTCTGCCTGGAGAAGCTGGAGGTGGGGTGGGGGAGGTGGGAATTGGAGGTCTAGGTTTTTTCACTGGTGCTGCTAAAATCAACCCCGAGCTTGTTTGTGCACACACACACCTGTCTCTCACAGTGTCTGTAGATTCCTGTTCTTCTCTTCCTGGATCTTTCAGTTAGGCTGGAATGTCTTCTGTATCCTGTTAGTTTACTGGTGGAATGGGGCCTTAGATCTGCGGCGTCGGTGTGTATACACATATACACACCAAATTCTCTCTTTGAAGTCCCCTGGACCCATCCAAAAGAAACCTGGAAATGGCTGAGCTGGATGGGAACGTACAGGGTTCAGCGTGTATGTGTGTGTGTGTGTGTGTGTGTGTGTGTGTGTGTGTGTGTGTGTGTGTTGATTCTGGATCCTTCTGACTCTACAGCTGCTGCCTCCTATTGTCAGGCAAGCATGTTGTACACTTTCAGAAAGGCATCCCTGCCTTGTTACAAAGCTTTCAGGGCTGGAGAGATGGCTCAGAGGTTAGGAGCACTAGATGCTCTCCCAGAGGACCCAGGTTCAATTCCCAGCACCCATATGTCAACTCACAACTGTCTGTAATTCCCGTTCCAGAGATCTGACACTTTCATACCAATGCACATAAATACAAAGCTAAATAATAGTAATTAAAAAAAGAAAAAAAGAGGGGAGAGGGGGCTGAAGAGATGGCTCAGTGGTTAAGAGCACTGGCTGTTCTTCCAGAGGACCTGAGTTCAATTTCCAGCCACCACATGGTGGCTCACAACCATCTATGATGACATCTGGTGCCCCCTTCTGTATACTGTATGCATAATATAAATAAATCTTTTAAAACCAAAACAAAGCAAAGAACCAGAGCTTTTTTTTTTTTTTTTTCTTAAAACTTTATTTATTTGCCTTGGTGTTTGCCTGGAACTGGAACTACAGACAGTTGTTAGCTGCCATGTGGGTGCTGGGAATCGAACCCTGGCCCTCTGGAAGAGCAGAGGTGCTCTTAACCGCTGAGCCATCTCTCCAGCCCCTAAACCAGAGCTTTCTAAGTCCTGCTCTCCCTTCCTTCCTTTTTTCTCTTACTCCACACCCCCCATCGTTTCTCTCTTATGTATAGCCCTGGCTGTCCTGGAACTCACTCTCTAGATCAGGCTAGCCTCGAACTCACAGATACTTGCCTGCCTCTGGTTTCTGAGGGCGGGATTAAAGCCATGCTTCTTAGTTCCTTCTTGTCTAACTAAGGATGGCTGAGGTGGAATTTGAGAAACTCTACCTCTGGGTAGAGGACAGAGATGCAAGGCTGGGACTGTGGACCGGGAACAAAGAAGAAACTCAAAAGCCCAAGCCGGGTTTGGCCGGTTAAGGTGAAAAGACAAATGAGCATTGACTCAGTGAGCGCCTTTGTCCCGGCTCGTGGCGGGGTGGAGCTGCGGGACAGGGATCCTCTCGATGCTGTTCCAACAGCAAGGACTCCCCAATGGCGCTTTCCCTTACACTGAAGCCCTTTCACAGACTTAGCCCTCCTCCACCAGCGTCCTGACATTCGGAATCACTGCGGTCTCCAGAGGCCCGAGACGGAAGAACCAGGTTAAAAGTCTGCACCTTCAATAAGTGGCAGAGCCAGGATCGAACTCTAGGCTTCCCAGAACCAGAGCCCTTGCTTTTCCCGGTTCAAATTGAGCCTGGCATGCTCCCTATGCAGAAATTCAATGGAGTGAAGGGATTTTAACACCCCTGCACCAGCAAACACACACACACACACACACACACACACACACACACACACACACACAAACACTGCATTTTTTTTTCATAACAGGCTGGTGCAACAGGCAAAGCGAACAGAGTAGGACAGTGCTTGCTTCTGGTGGAGGTGACCCGTCCCCCCAAGCATCCTTCGGAACATGTAGATTGGGTGTTGGTGTGGAATACTGCCATCAGCTGGTTGAGCTCCGTTCACCTGCTCTTGGATGACTTTGTTGGGGCTACCTACAATAAGGAGAGCTGCAGCCGTTTTCCTGAAGCCCAGCCAGCAAGATGA